>JAJKFL010000427.1:3086757-3181757 GCA_021186555.1 Reticulitermes speratus
TTTCACACACAATTTACAACACAATGAGGCAATCCATACCAATGGTGATATTTCCTGATGTACACCTCTAGGTCAACGACCTTTAGGATGTAAATAAGCCCTACCTTAATTAATGGTTGTTGCGATAAACTCCCTATCCCACAGGTTAACGACCATGTAGGACTAAAACAAACCCTCACCCTATAAATGATTGATATTTTTATGTAAGCAATCCCCCACCGTAATTAATTACTGTTTAATAAATATTAGGCTAATTAAATATAATTAAAGGTTTTTTTGGCACAAAGTAGTTAAATAAATTAACAGTAACTAAACGTTTGAGCGTAAGCTACTATTTTGTTTTTTTTTTTATTTAGACATACGGTAGTTTTGCAAATGCGCTAATTTTAAATATTTGCAAATGCAAGTAGTAAACTGGTTTTTTGTTGTTATTACGTAACTGAACTTGTATTTAACTTACTTATGTTATAAACAGCGTTGATTTACTAAGCGACTGATGAACTAGAGGGTATGGTTTTGGTGTTGCTTGGAATGAAAATGCCTAAGGTTATATGCTATTTTAAAATTAGAAAGTAGGTAGATTGATAGTTTACTATGACTCATTGAGACTAGAAAGTTTGTTTACAAACGCAAAATGTAAATATTAGAAAGTAGGTCGCCAGACGCATAATGCATTTAATAATAGAATTACACTTGTGTCAAGATACCCTAAGTGGGTAGACAGAGCGTCGCCAGCATGCAGGTGGTAGTTGAAGGACTTTAACACAGTGTGGGAAGGGAATATACGTTTTCAATAAATTATGTATTATTAATACACGTTTTAAAAATAAAATGTTACAATTTGTAGGTAAAATGTAGAGAGCTAAGAACGGAATATGCATGCATTGACATCAAGTAGAGGCCTTGAAAAATACAAGAAGCAAGAAAGGACGGTGGAAACGTATGTAGGTTACCTGCAAATTTATGGCCTGGACAGACCCTTAGGATACCCAGACGTCTAGACAATTGGTACATGAAGGTGCACTGGTCGCCTTTAACACCATCAGATAGCCCTGGTATTCTGTTAGGGGCTGAGACAACCCCACAACCATAGTGCGGTCAGAAGGATTTTGCCAATGAATCACGACCTTCCCGCTTGTAGCGCAATGTCCAGCTAACTATGCCACCGCGTGCCTACACCTGCTATGAGAATACGTATATTTTAAAGGTAGCGAAGTGATAAACAAGGTCCTTATATTTTGATGACTCACCAAATAGCAAAGGAATGTGAACATGTTCAGACATGTTTTAGTAGGATGGCGTTCTCTATTACGTCCGCGCATTTTTGGTAAACGCGTTAATTTTAAGGTAAGCTACTAATAAGTAAAAGTACTATTTTAAATTTTATTTAAACGAAATGGCGGCTTTGCTGAAATTTTAAAATTTATACAACATGACCGCTACAATTTATATAATAAGGCGAACAAGATGACGGCTTTTAAACTTAATATAATGATATATTTAACTGAAAGGGATGGCGAGCTGTATTCTTAAACGTAAAGATCCTAGGTTCGAATACTACCTAACTAGAGTAATTTACATCTGATGTTAAACGTTTATTGTACTTACACAGAAGTAATGTCGATTCTACGATGGCCTGCAAGACACCCCTAACACCACAGAAATATAAAGATGGAAATATGATTGGAATGCACAACTACTTTCTAGCTACGGCAGGTTATTTAGACAAGAATTACTTATTATGGGACAGACTGTGTCCCCACAGTAGTCGCTGTATAGGTCTATTTATGAATTTAGAAATGCAGTAAGGATAATTACAATATGTTATTATTACAAGTTTTACTGGATACAGTACAGCGCATCATAGTACAGTTGCCGGTGAGACGTTATTTTTACTTTAAACTGTACAGAACGCTTACTAGCACGGAAATAAACTAGATATGTATGATCGGAATGTACTACTTTCTAACTACGGTAGGTTATTTTTAGGATAAGAATTACCCTAAGTTGAGACTTAGTGGCGACTCTCAGCAGGTATGCACGTACCGACTTGTACAAACTACTAACGCTGAACTAGACAATATGACGGCTTTCAGTAACAGAATGCCTACGATACCTGTTTTAGAAAAGATTATTATTATTATTTATATATAAGGTTGAAAAGGGATGGCAATAAACCATTGAACTGTTTGCACATTAGCAAGTACCGTGAATAACCTGTTTACTACAATGAACTTAATTTCTTTAATGTTATACGAAAGTTTTAGCTTTGTGAAATATCATAAGTAGGAAATTTAACCGTCTTTTCTTTATGTACAAAGAATTAATTTTACCGTTTTACTTAGTAACATGTTACAATTTTTGCTATTACGATCTAAATATATTCTAGAACTGTATGCATATGTCACCAGGGTATCCAATGCAGTCGATTATTTTAAGGTATTAATTTTACTTATTACAATTGCTAACGTACTTTATGCGCGCATGCTCGAAAAATATGTATAAGAATCTCATCATTACTAAAGGGTCTGTGTTTAAAAGCACTAGAATAACGTGCTAACAGGTTATTGTAATAAGCTTCAACACATAATAAATTACAATATTGTTTCTTGTACTCCTTTTATGAATATATAAAAAAGAAAAACATACGTAGAGTACTAATAAAGATAGCAAGGATTTTTTAAAATATTTAACTTTATTAGCATATGAAACTAGCGTGTTACCGATATTAATGCATATTTTTATAACATTGGTGATAGTATAGCGCAAAACGGCTATAGTTTGACTGTTTAAGACCTGTAAATACGCTATTTAGAAAATTAAGATGATGTTGGCTGTATTTGAGATGAACTACATGCAAGGTGCTGAAACATATTACAAGCTTTAAAGTATTACAATATAGTTACTTAGAAGAAACTGTATTTATAAAACGGAGAATAGAATGCGTTACTATGTATATATTTGTTTAAAATTGAGTAACATAAATTTAGGTTATTACTAAAGTTTTAACATATTATTCACGAGTTTATGCAAAACTACGTAATACTACATAGACGTGTTTACACGTAACACGAATATACGGTTACGATATATTTGAAAGATAATGTGAATATACTTAGTTAATAGATAGTGCTTATTTTACGTTCTGTTTTTAAATAAGAGTAAGGATTATTTATTTAACAAGGTTAACACGACACAATGTAAAAAACATGCTACGTATACTATACGTAAAGAAATACAGTTTCAAAAAATAATTATACACTGTGAGAAAGTAGGTACGGTTTGATAACGTAAGCATATGTAAAGACATGGAATATAGAATATATACTTATGCAGAATTGTTCTGATGAACAACGGTAGGTTACAGTCTGCATGCAAAAGCTTTACTATGCGGCAGGTTATTTATAATTAATTAACGTAGTAAACTGAAATTATAGACTTGTATATGAACGAAGTAATAGGTACAAGTACGGACTTGTTATGCTAGACGGACAGGCAGGTGCACGCAGATATAGCTAGACCCCTACGGCAACATACTATTTGGAGCATTGGAATGTAGGTAGACTCTCTGTTGCCAAACGATCAGGTGTTTACACAGCTGGTTCAATATGCAAAGACTAGTAGGCTTTACTTAATGATGTACAGAAATAATTACTATTTTTGCTTTGAAGTCTGTAGACATTAATGTACTTTGTACATATTGTGTTTAGAAAATAAACGTTTTAGCATAGAAATGATTCTTGATGTGTTATAACTTTACATTGCAAGTTTTGTTTTTTAACTGCAATAGATGATAAGTTTAATAATTAACTGATTATATACGTTGGTACGTACAATGCATGGCTATTAGTATTATGCTATTACACTGAATATAGTTACTTAAATTATCAAAAGCATATGTTATTAAACATCGTACGGTATTGATGCTAAACTGATTATTTGTGAATATGTGACTGAAAATATAAGGCACTTTGTGAAACAATTACCTTAGTCATTTATGAATAAAGGGAAAAAAAGGATCGGATGACAATTCATAGAACATGAAAACAAAAGATAGTAGGCTGAAAACTTACTTACTTTACTTAAAATATTAAATAATACATAAATTAAAATGAACACTAGAGGCTTATGCAAACCCAATTATTGATGATGCATTCCATTTATACGGCGACATGATCACAAAGTTTGTGTGTTTTCCATCCTCAGACGGCACTGGTATAGTTTTTTGGGGTAAAAAACGTAATGATCCAGAGATCATAGCAATTCTTAGGCGACGATAAAATTGTTTTTGATCTTCACAGCGTGCTAACGTTTCTTTATTTTTTAAGACACTTATCACACGTTGTTTGTTTATTAACGTATGAAGGTGAAAGTGGATGATAGGCGAAAACCCTTTTTTGCGGATGGTCAGGCTGAAAGGAGTTCCGTGAATTTTCCGTGATTCTATTATCGATACGATGGATATGTAATGTGTACCAGCCATTTCACAAGATTATGCTGAAAAACAAATAAAATACGGAATTATATTATTATAAATATTAAAACAGTTACATGTAGGGTATAAAATTTAGAATTTATTATTATTATTATTATTATTATTATTAATATGTCTTGTAGATATTTACGATATACAAGTACATTTAGATATCCTTAACTATATAGTTTAAGGTAGGAACTAAATTGAGCACTTTGTTACAGGCTTGAAGAAAGGAGAAACACTTAGAACTATTGCAGCAATAAACTGAAACACGTTATAGTATGAGACAATATTACAAAGAGATCAAAACTTTAAATACTGTTGTTATCATAGGTATGAACTGATACAGCTATTAGCCACAAACGTTAGTTTTTGATTTATAACATCTTAATATAGCATTATATAATTTAGGAGTTTAAAACTACTGATACATGACAAACCCTGAGAAGCACTCGATAAAGAGAGTGAACTCTTGTCAATATAAAGCAGAAATACGATTTAGTATTACTGACAACCACAGAAAGGTTGAAAACTTACTTACTTTACTTAAATTATTAAATAACCTGTAATATAGCATTAAATAACTACGAGACCTAGAACTAAAGATACAAGTTCGGAACCAGGAGACACTAGAAGTATGGTAGATTCAAAAATAAATTAAGAAGGTAATTAAGCTTCATTATTGATTGATTAGGTGTGACTTAACTGAGAAAATTACTTACTTACTTACTTGCTGTACAGAATGATGGATAATTACAAACAAGTAAAATCAGCAGTGCAATACGATACAGTAAGGTCGACTACCACTGAGAGAATGACATTTTAAGCACATAACCCTCCCAACCTCCTCGTTAAAATCTGTCTTCCTACTGGCGCCTCTTAGACCTACAAGTACACACATTACGGGCTAATGGATGATAATATCAGAATCTATATAAGCGTTGACAGTAACATGCCCCCATCGCAGAATTTTTGACACACATAGCTTGAAGTATTGTTTGAACTTGTTTGTGAAATATTTAGAGCAAGTCGACAGGGTGTCGCCAGATCCATCAGATTTAGATGTACTCAATAAGAAGTGTATTTTGAAAGAGTCCTCTTTCTAAAATAGTTCTGCACTTCTTTTGAGTGCAACTAAATCTGATGGATCTGGCGACACCCTGTCGACTTGCTCCAAATATTTCACAAACAAGTTCAAACAATACTTCAAGCTATGTGTGTCAAAAATTCTGCGATGGGGGCATGTTACTGTCAACGCTTATATAGATTCTGATATTATCATCCATTAGCCCGTAATGTGTGTACTTGTAGGTCTAAGAGGCGCCAGTAGGAAGACAGATTTTAACGAGGAGGTTGGGAGGGTTATGTGCTTAAAATGTCATTCTCTCAGTGGTAGTCGACCTTACTGTATCGTATTGCACTGTTGATTTTACTTGTTTGTAATTATCCATCATTCTGTACAGCAAGTAAGTAAGTAAGTAATTTTCTCAGTTAAGTCACACCTAATCAATCAATAATGAAGCTTAATTACCTTCTTAATTTATTTTTGAATCTACCATACTTCTAGTGTCTCCTGGTTCCGAACTTGTATCTTTAGTTCTAGGTCTCGTAGTTATTTAATGCTATATTACAGGTTATTTAATAATTTAAGTAAAGTAAGTAAGTTTTCAACCTTTCTGTGGTTGTCAGTAATACTAAATCGTATTTCTGCTTTATATTGACAAGAGTTCACTCTCTTTATCGAGTGCTTCTCAGGGTTTGTCATGTATCAGTAGTTTTAAACTCCTAAATTATATAATGCTATATTAAGATGTTATAAATCAAAAACTAACGTTTGTGGCTAATAGCTGTATCAGTTCATACCTATGATAACAACAGTATTTAAAGTTTTGATCTCTTTGTAATATTGTCTCATACTATAACGTGTTTCAGTTTATTGCTGCAATAGTTCTAAGTGTTTCTCCTTTCTTCAAGCCTGTAACAAAGTGCTCAATTTAGTTCCTACCTTAAACTATATAGTTAAGGATATCTAAATGTACTTGTATATCGTAAATATCTACAAGACATATTAATAATAATAATAATAATAATAATAATAAATTCTAAATTTTATACCCTACATGTAACTGTTTTAATATTTATAATAATATAATTCCGTATTTTATTTGTTTTTCAGCATAATCTTGTGAAATGGCTGGTACACATTACATATCCATCGTATCGATAATAGAATCACGGAAAATTCACGGAACTCCTTTCAGCCTGACCATCCGCAAAAAAGGGTTTTCGCCTATCATCCACTTTCACCTTCATACGTTAATAAACAAACAACGTGTGATAAGTGTCTTAAAAAATAAAGAAACGTTAGCACGCTGTGAAGATCAAAAACAATTTTATCGTCGCCTAAGAATTGCTATGATCTCTGGATCATTACGTTTTTTACCCCAAAAAACTATACCAGTGCCGTCTGAGGATGGAAAACACACAAACTTTGTGATCATGTCGCCGTATAAATGGAATGCATCATCAATAATTGGGTTTGCATAAGCCTCTAGTGTTCATTTTAATTTATGTATTATTTAATATTTTAAGTAAAGTAAGTAAGTTTTCAGCCTACTATCTTTTGTTTTCATGTTCTATGAATTGTCATCCGATCCTTTTTTTCCCTTTATTCATAAATGACTAAGGTAATTGTTTCACAAAGTGCCTTATATTTTCAGTCACATATTCACAAATAATCAGTTTAGCATCAATACCGTACGATGTTTAATAACATATGCTTTTGATAATTTAAGTAACTATATTCAGTGTAATAGCATAATACTAATAGCCATGCATTGTACGTACCAACGTATATAATCAGTTAATTATTAAACTTATCATCTATTGCAGTTAAAAAACAAAACTTGCAATGTAAAGTTATAACACATCAAGAATCATTTCTATGCTAAAACGTTTATTTTCTAAACACAATATGTACAAAGTACATTAATGTCTACAGACTTCAAAGCAAAAATAGTAATTATTTCTGTACATCATTAAGTAAAGCCTACTAGTCTTTGCATATTGAACCAGCTGTGTAAACACCTGATCGTTTGGCAACAGAGAGTCTACCTACATTCCAATGCTCCAAATAGTATGTTGCCGTAGGGGTCTAGCTATATCTGCGTGCACCTGCCTGTCCGTCTAGCATAACAAGTCCGTACTTGTACCTATTACTTCGTTCATATACAAGTCTATAATTTCAGTTTACTACGTTAATTAATTATAAATAACCTGCCGCATAGTAAAGCTTTTGCATGCAGACTGTAACCTACCGTTGTTCATCAGAACAATTCTGCATAAGTATATATTCTATATTCCATGTCTTTACATATGCTTACGTTATCAAACCGTACCTACTTTCTCACAGTGTATAATTACTTTTTTGAAACTGTATTTCTTTACGTATAGTATACGTAGCATGTTTTTTACATTGTGTCGTGTTAACCTTGTTAAATAAATAATCCTTACTCTTATTTAAAACAGAACGTAAAATAAGCACTATCTATTAACTAAGTATATTCACATTATCTTTCAAATATATCGTAACCGTATATTCGTGTTACGTGTAAACACGTCTATGTAGTATTACGTAGTTTTGCATAAACTCGTGAATAATATGTTAAAACTTTAGTAATAACCTAAATTTATGTTACTCAATTTTAAACAAATATATACATAGTAACGCATTCTATTCTCCGTTTTATAAATACAGTTTCTTCTAAGTAACTATATTGTAATACTTTAAAGCTTGTAATATGTTTCAGCACCTTGCATGTAGTTCATCTCAAATACAGCCAACATCATCTTAATTTTCTAAATAGCGTATTTACAGGTCTTAAACAGTCAAACTATAGCCGTTTTGCGCTATACTATCACCAATGTTATAAAAATATGCATTAATATCGGTAACACGCTAGTTTCATATGCTAATAAAGTTAAATATTTTAAAAAATCCTTGCTATCTTTATTAGTACTCTACGTATGTTTTTCTTTTTTATATATTCATAAAAGGAGTACAAGAAACAATATTGTAATTTATTATGTGTTGAAGCTTATTACAATAACCTGTTAGCACGTTATTCTAGTGCTTTTAAACACAGACCCTTTAGTAATGATGAGATTCTTATACATATTTTTCGAGCATGCGCGCATAAAGTACGTTAGCAATTGTAATAAGTAAAATTAATACCTTAAAATAATCGACTGCATTGGATACCCTGGTGACATATGCATACAGTTCTAGAATATATTTAGATCGTAATAGCAAAAATTGTAACATGTTACTAAGTAAAACGGTAAAATTAATTCTTTGTACATAAAGAAAAGACGGTTAAATTTCCTACTTATGATATTTCACAAAGCTAAAACTTTCGTATAACATTAAAGAAATTAAGTTCATTGTAGTAAACAGGTTATTCACGGTACTTGCTAATGTGCAAACAGTTCAATGGTTTATTGCCATCCCTTTTCAACCTTATTATATAAATAATAATAATAATCTTTTCTAAAACAGGTATCGTAGGCATTCTGTTACTGAAAGCCGTCATATTGTCTAGTTCAGCGTTAGTAGTTTGTACAAGTCGGTACGTGCATACCTGCTGAGAGTCGCCACTAAGTCTCAACTTAGGGTAATTCTTATCCTAAAAATAACCTACCGTAGTTAGAAAGTAGTACATTCCGATCATACATATCTAGTTTATTTCCGTGCTAGTAAGCGTTCTGTACAGTTTAAAGTAAAAATAACGTCTCACCGGCAACTGTACTATGATGCGCTGTACTGTATCCAGTAAAACTTGTAATAATAACATATTGTAATTATCCTTACTGCATTTCTAAATTCATAAATAGACCTATACAGCGACTACTGTGGGGACACAGTCTGTCCCATAATAAGTAATTCTTGTCTAAATAACCTGCCGTAGCTAGAAAGTAGTTGTGCATTCCAATCATATTTCCATCTTTATATTTCTGTGGTGTTAGGGGTGTCTTGCAGGCCATCGTAGAATCGACATTACTTCTGTGTAAGTACAATAAACGTTTAACATCAGATGTAAATTACTCTAGTTAGGTAGTATTCGAACCTAGGATCTTTACGTTTAAGAATACAGCTCGCCATCCCTTTCAGTTAAATATATCATTATATTAAGTTTAAAAGCCGTCATCTTGTTCGCCTTATTATATAAATTGTAGCGGTCATGTTGTATAAATTTTAAAATTTCAGCAAAGCCGCCATTTCGTTTAAATAAAATTTAAAATAGTACTTTTACTTATTAGTAGCTTACCTTAAAATTAACGCGTTTACCAAAAATGCGCGGACGTAATAGAGAACGCCATCCTACTAAAACATGTCTGAACATGTTCACATTCCTTTGCTATTTGGTGAGTCATCAAAATATAAGGACCTTGTTTATCACTTCGCTACCTTTAAAATATACGTATTCTCATAGCAGGTGTAGGCACGCGGTGGCATAGTTAGCTGGACATTGCGCTACAAGCGGGAAGGTCGTGATTCATTGGCAAAATCCTTCTGACCGCACTATGGTTGTGGGGTTGTCTCAGCCCCTAACAGAATACCAGGGCTATCTGATGGTGTTAAAGGCGACCAGTGCACCTTCATGTACCAATTGTCTAGACGTCTGGGTATCCTAAGGGTCTGTCCAGGCCATAAATTTGCAGGTAACCTACATACGTTTCCACCGTCCTTTCTTGCTTCTTGTATTTTTCAAGGCCTCTACTTGATGTCAATGCATGCATATTCCGTTCTTAGCTCTCTACATTTTACCTACAAATTGTAACATTTTATTTTTAAAACGTGTATTAATAATACATAATTTATTGAAAACGTATATTCCCTTCCCACACTGTGTTAAAGTCCTTCAACTACCACCTGCATGCTGGCGACGCTCTGTCTACCCACTTAGGGTATCTTGACACAAGTGTAATTCTATTATTAAATGCATTATGCGTCTGGCGACCTACTTTCTAATATTTACTATTTGCGTTTGTAAACAAACTTTCTAGTCTCAATGAGTCATAGTAAACTATCAATCTACCTACTTTCTAATTTTAAAATAGCATATAACCTTAGGCATTTTCATTCCAAGCAACACCAAAACCATACCCTCTAGTTCATCAGTCGCTTAGTAAATCAACGCTGTTTATAACATAAGTAAGTTAAATACAAGTTCAGTTACGTAATAACAACAAAAAACCAGTTTACTACTTGCATTTGCAAATATTTAAAATTAGCGCATTTGCAAAACTACCGTATGTCTAAATAAAAAAAAAAACAAAATAGTAGCTTACGCTCAAACGTTTAGTTACTGTTAATTTATTTAACTACTTTGTGCCAAAAAAACCTTTAATTATATTTAATTAGCCTAATATTTATTAAACAGTAATTAATTACGGTGGGGGGATTGCTTACATAAAAATATCAATCATTTATAGGGTGAGGGTTTGTTTTAGTCCTACATGGTCGTTAACCTGTGGGATAGGGAGTTTATCGCAACAACCATTAATTAAGGTAGGGCTTATTTACATCCTAAAGGTCGTTGACCTAGAGGTGTACATCAGGAAATATCACCATTGGTATGGATTGCCTCATTGTGGTTGTAAATTGTGTGTGAAAAATGGACCTGCAACTTTAAAGTCGCTCTGTGTAAATACAATGGGGAACTTGCTCCCTCGTTAATACAACAACAAGTTATTGAATAAATGTAAGTATTAAAAGTGAATTGTGTTCTCCATTTCAGTTTAATAAAAACCTATTCCTATCCTTTAAAAGAAAGAGGTAATTGACATAGGTAGTATTCAAATACATCCAACAAAATCTTTATTTTCAAAATAGCAAGTGTACTATTTGCGTGTGTAAACAAACCTTTCTAATTTCAAGAATAGTTCAACTTCTAGTCCCTATACATGTTTGTACATGATCTGGCTGCCCTACTTTCTATTTTCAAAATAGCATAGCACGCCCCACTGTCTCCGCTTTCTATAATGTTTAATATTCATAAATATACATTAACACCCTATTTTCACAAGTTAATAAAATTAATTAAATGTATAAATAAAAGAAAGGGGTAATTAAGGTAGGCAGTATTCGAACCTAGGATCTTGTGATCATAAGTCCTACACCTTACCACTCAACCACCCCTTTCAATTACATATAGCTATCTTAACCTATACTCAAACCACTTATATGTATAGCATCAAGCAGTTATCTATTTTAAATTTACCGCGCTTCGTAATATTATTAAAATTTAAACTTAGCGCGCTTTCGTAATATTATTAAAATTTAAACTTAGCGCGCTTTCGTAATATTATTAAAATTTAAACTTAGCGCCCATCCGCCATATTGTAAAAATTAAAATTACCGCGCAACTACCAACATTTAAAATTCAAATTATACCGCGTAGCCACATGTATAAATTCAAAATTACCGCGGAATTTCTAAAATTCAAAATTACCGCGTATAGCTTAGGTTAATGTTACGGCGCCAGACTGTCTGGGACGTTTGTTTATGTATAGGCGTATAATTACGTAATTTATAGGTTAATTCATCAATAATTAGATCAATTAAACATTAATTACATCAATTAATCATTAATTACATCAATTAAACATTAATTAGGCCAATTTGCATACATTGTGACGTCACTTCCGGTAAAGGTCATTGACCTTGTCACGTGACTTTGTTTACATCCGCCATCTTGAGGCGCCACACTGTCTGGGAAGTTATAACACACTGAAAGTATAAGGTTAGGTTTATGTTCAGGCGCCAGACTGTCTGGGAAGTTTGTTTATATATAGGCGTATAATTACGTAATTTATAGGTTAATTCATCATTACGTAATTTATAGGTTAATTCATCAATAATTAGATCAATTCATCAATAATTAGATCAATTAAACATTAATTACATCAATTAATCATTAATTACATCAATTAAAACATTAATTAGGTCAATTAAGTGCGCACGGCAGCCATGTTTGTTTACATTATGACGTCACTTCCGGTAAAGGTCATTGACCTCGTCACGTGACTTTGTTTACATCCGCCATCTTGTGACGTCACTTCCGGTCCCAAACGCGTACTAATACTACTTCCTTCCTTCTAACTTTCCTTCAATCACATGTTTCAGAAGGCAGTTCCTACGCAAGATGTGACCAATCCAGTTAGCCTTTCTTCTTTTTATTGTATGTACGATATTTCTCTCCTCCTTGACTCTGTGTAATACTTCTTTCATTTCTCACACGATCGGTCCAACTGATCTTCTCCATTCTTCTCCAGCACCACATTTGATAAATTTCCAATTATTTCTGATCTACTTTCAAAAGTGTCCAAATCTTTAAAATAAAAGGTAAAATGTATTTACTTTAAAGAAATAGAATCTGTATCTGTGGAAATGTATACATGTAGACACGAAATGTATACATGTAGACACGAAATGTATACATGTAGACACCAAATGTATACATGTAGACACCAAATGTATACATGTAGACACCAAATGTATACATGTAGACACCAAATGTATACATGTAGACACCAAATGTATACATGTAGACACGAAATGTATATATGTAGACACGAAATGTATACATGTAGACACCAAATGTATACATGTAGACACCAAATGTATACATGTAGACACCAAAGGTACCGTGAGAAAGAGATTGCAATAAAAGCTGTTTTACATACGTTTTCCACATAACGGATTTCTGAACTTCCGTAGTAAATATATCACGTAGCGTTTCTCTAATTTATTAAAGAAAAGTTACAATGTACCTTAGGGTACCTCCATCTTCAAGGCGCAGCCTGGAGATGGAGGCGGTATACTCCTTCGAAATCTTGGCAGCCACATACCATACATATTACGTCACATGCCACAGTACTGTACTTTTCATACACACCGCTGTTGCGGACTGAAAGTCTAACGCCAAAAACACAGTGGAAAGGGAAAATAAGTGACTAGAAATTAGGATTGTGCAGTGTTTGCGATCAGCAGTGTTGAACATGCGGGTTCAGAGGCAATTAGTTAAACGGAGGGTTGGTTTTAAGTCAGGTATTTTATTTAAACATGTTATTTAACTACGCTTTCATTTGCTGAAGTTATACAGTGCCGGTCATAGATGAATAAACATGGTGCATTGATTGAACGGTAGCGACAGGAGAAAACCCTGTCCAAGTGCGACATTGTCCACCACAAATCCCACATCAACTGACCTGGGATCGAATCCGTTCCTCCGCGTTGAGAGGGCGGGGAATAATAGCCAGAACAGCGGCTCGGCCCCCAATTCATGAGTTTCAGTAACACAAAAATCCCACGGATTACGTAACTGCTATTAACTTATAACGAAACTGTGCACGCATCTCTCGTTTATTCCACTTGTCAGAACAACAGTGTGTGTCTGTGTCCTATACGGACACACCGATGCGTTAATTCCGGCTACATGCTATCTGACGGGAAGACACACAGCCCGAACAACAAAACATTCATCAAAGTTTGACCCCGTAACCCCATGACCAGATTCGATTTTCTCCGCGGTTTCGAAAGGTGATTTAAAAGAATGTTCTAACATATAATGTTAATGTGTTACACACACAACATATTGAACGACCCGTGTTAGCTGACATCTTCGTATCCATATTATGACACTGTTTTGCTGAGAGAATTATACAGGTTCTTAAATTTTAATTGACCATATTTCTATTAACATCATTTGCAGAATTTCTGCCACACGTGCGAATTTAGCGGTGTGAAAAACTGCCAACATATTTGCAGTTTTGGGATAAATATACAGAGCATACACAAAAGAATGGTGCGGTTTCAATAGTGATTCCTATTGAAACCGCACCATTCTTTTGTGTATGCCCTGTATTAAACGAAACCAGAAATGCACATCATTCGTGCATTAAACGTTTGTTTTGTCTGTCAGTATCACACAACAGTTTAAGTAGTACCTAAAGCTTTAAGGAAAAATAACACTGAATTTAAGAAGTCAAATTTCACTCTTCTAAACAAAATGGTAAAGCAATCCCATTACAGGCCTGGACAGGCCCTAGAATTCAAGAAGGTTGAGGCTCCCAGATTTCTAGATAATCGGCACATGAAGGTGGTAAGGTTGTCAGCCCTAAGCACCGGCCACCTTTATCCCCAGGAAATATTCCTGGTACTCATTTCTGTTAGAGACTGAGTCGACCCCAGGGTCATAGTGCGGCCGGAAGGATTATGTCAATGAAAAATTCCAATGACACCATCGGGAATCGAAACCGCGACCTTCCGGCTTGAAGAGCATTGCCTCTACCAACTGCGCCACCGCGTGCCCCTTCTAATAAATTCATGTTGAAACAGAAAACTCTAATCACTTCCAAAAAATATATCACAATACTTGCACTTTGTTTTAACAATCAAGACTACATTACATAGTGTCAAAATATATTAATAAATATGTATCTTATGTTGTTCTGTATTGGATCAGCCGTATTAATACAGACATGTGTTCAAAAATCACCAACTGAACACATAAACTTTTCAATAGTTTATTCTTAAAATACCCCTATACGTATTTCGGTGGTTTAAACCACCATCTTCAGGGGGTCGTAGAGATTAATATGCATAGACTTATTGTTATCAAATATATGGTTACATTCATATATGTAGAATATGAGTGGGCTAGTATTGCTCACTTCGTACAGTATGTAAAATTATGTAAAATTACTATAAAATTATTTAAAGGCTGTGTTGTGCTGTTGCAGAGTCTGCAACAGCACAACACCGGCGTCATGCAGCTTACGTAGCACACACAGATGACCACCTTACTACAAGACCAAACTGCCAATAATTTTCAGGAAAACTACAAACTATGTAATCATTTTAACAGCCTTTAATTCATTTTATAGTAATTTTACATAATTTTACATACTGTACGAAGTGAGCAATACTAGCCCACTCATATTCTACATATATGTATATAACCATATATGTAATAACAATAAGTCTATGCATATTAATCTCCACGACCCCCTGAAGATGGTGGTTTAAACCACCGAAATACGTATAGGGGAATTTTAAGAATAAACTATTGAGAAAAAGTTTATGTGCATTAGTTGGTGATTTTTGAACACATCTCATTTGAAAATGCACGGTAAATACAGCGTTAAGTTTAATACAGACATATCAAAATTATATCTAATAAACATATGTATTTAATTAATCTGTGAATTATTTATTTAACGGTGCTTTAAACTCCCCTTACAAGTAACGTACATGACATGATTAGTGTTAAAATTAAATCTAAATAAGTGCTCTAGTGTCAGATATGACCTTGTGACTGAGAGAATACAAATGCCTCGTAAACACTCAGTCATAATGGCATCTGTCCGGGCCAGATCTGAACCCTTGATCTCTGGAATACGAAGTACGAATGCTAACCTTTCAATGCGATGTCCAGCGTCGAGTAAAAAAAATAAATTTAGAATTTTAGTTTTGAAGTTACTGCAGAAGTGTGGCCCAGAAGCTTGTTCTTCTGGTACATATAACGTTACGTGACGTCACGTAACTGCATAATAGGTCTACTTGAAATAAAATGTTAACCTCTGCATCGAAGGTTCACACTTAGCATATTAAGTGCCTTCTATAAAAGCAACACTTAATCCAACATATGGGCGATCATCACCGCTGTGCAAACCTCAAATATTATACAAAAACTGATTAATAAAGAATTTTGCACGAAGATCGTTAAATAAACTAGTTCAACTGAAATTACATAACAATAAACGCTAAATATATGAATTCATTTCTTCCTGCAGTCTGTCTTACGACAGGTCCGTAGCCTCTTCATTCTGCAGTCTGTCTTACGACAGGTCCGTAGCCTCTTCATTCTGTAGTTTGTCTTACGACAGGTCCGTAGCCTCTTCATTCTATAGCCTCTCTTACGACAGGTCCGTAGCCTCTTCATTCTGCAGTCTGTCTTACGACAGGTCCGTAGCCTCTTCATTCTATTCTACGAAGTCCTACCTCTTCATCTAGTCTGTTTACAAGGTCCGTAGCCTCTTCATTCTGCAGTCTGTCTTACGACAGGTCCGTAGCCCTTCTTCTAAGCCTCTTGAAGGTCCTAGCTCTTCATTCTGCAGTCTGTCTTACGACAGGTCCGTAGCCTCTTCATTCTATAGCCTCTCTTACGACAGGTCCGTAGCCTCTTCATTCTGCAGTCTGTCTTAAGACAGGTCCGTAGCCTCTTCATTCTATAGCCTCTCTTACGACAGGTCCGTAGCCTCTTCATTCTATAGCCTCTCTTACGACAGGTCCGTAGCCTCTTCATTCTGCAGTCTGTCTTACGACAGGTCCGTAGCCTCTTCATTCTGTAGTTTGTCTTACGACAGGTCCGTAGCCTCTTCATTCTTAGCCTCTCTTACGACAGGTCCGTAGCCTCTTCATTCTGCAGTCTGTCTTACGACAGGTCCGTAGCCTCTTCATTCTGTAGTTTGTCTTACGACAGGTCCGTAGCCTCTTCATTCTGTAGTTTGTCTTACGACAGGTTCGTAGCCTCTTCATTCTATAGCCTCTCTTACGACAGGTCCGTAGCCTCGTCATTCTGCAGTCTGTCTTACGACAGGTCCGTAGCCTCTTCATTCTGCAGTCTGTCTTACGACAGGTCCGTAGCCTCTTCATTCTGCAGTCTGTCTTACGACAGGTCCGTAGCCTCTTCCAAAGAGAGTTTTCCATATGGTGCGATCTAGTGCTTCCTCTTTCAATTTCCAGTATCTTTTCTTTTCCTTAAGGTCATCCAGTAGCTGCTTACGTCTTCTTCCTCGTCGTCCCGTCATTTCTATCCTTCCTTCTAACTTTCCTTCAATCACGTGTTTCAGAAGGCAACCGTGATTATATATATATATATATTATATGAATAAGACAAGAAAATAAAATCAGCATTAACAAAGAAATATTGGCCTAAAATATGTAACAAATAATTTTAAAAACTTGCTAATGTTATATATTATATGTCACATATTATTTAGTACGAATAACAAATAGTGTCTGTGCATACCAAGCGGTGGAAAAGTGAAAAACCTTGCCTAAAAGTGAACCAATAAAAAGACGTTTTAATATATGCAGTTTTAACGACAATAAACCCCTGAAGATGGCTCTATAAGAGCCGAAACATATGTCGGGTTTAAAAAGTTTTTAAATATGTTTTAAAAAACTATACAGTTTTTTAAATAAAGTTGCATCCAGTTGGTGTGTGTAAATAAACAGTTATTTGTCAAATAGTACAAACTGTGATTGTATCGATCAGTTTTGTGCGTCCTTCTGCGACTTCTTCCCCCTTTTGAATCCAAATTTAATCAGTCCTCTGATGTCTGATGTCTTTGTTCTTTCTTTAACTTGGGCGACCGATTTTGCACTCATGAAAAGCAGAAAAAAAATGTTTAATTTCGTATACAGGGTGGTGCTGTCACTTGATAGGTACGTATTTTGTTAAATTTCGAGTGTAAAGCTACTTTTGAGCCACCCATCTTATAGATCATATTGACCGCGCTAAAGCGCCTCCAATTCTGGGTTCGTAGGTTTGTATCCCACTAGGGTCATAGGTGTGTATATTGAGATGTCTTGTGTTTCTGTTGCCGTCTGCAGGTACGCCATTTCGATAAGCAGATTCCCTTTCAGAGTCCTATCATGTAGGTACATACGATGTTCAGAACCCCGGAGAAAGGGCGGAAATGGGGCGTAATTGCGTGCACTGCCCTTAAATGGGAGAGAGACAAGGGATTAAAGGTATTAATTTGTTAGTTTTTGATTGGTGGGTAAAAAGTTTAAATATTAAGTAGAAATTCAAAAGATAAAGGTCGGTCAAAACTTTATATTATATATATACCGTGCATTTGTGATAGTTAATTAATTTTATTTCAAACCAACAAATGCAATACACTTTCTTTCAATGATTTCAATGAAATCATTTCACTTTCTTCATGATCAGAATCATTTTACTTTCTTTCAATGATTTCAATGAAATCATTTTTACACTTTCTTTCCATTTTTCAATGAAATAATTTTTACACTTTCTTAAAATCATTTTTACACTTTCTTTCAATGATTTCAATGAAATAATTTTTACACTTTCTTGAAATATTTACACTCTTCAATGATTATGAAATATTTTTACACTTTCTTTCAATGATTTCAATGAAATCATTTTTACACTTTCTTTCAATTATTTCAATGAAATCATTTTTACACTTTCTTTCAATTACTCAATGAAATAATTTTTACACTTTCTTGAAATCATTTACTCTTACTTTCAATGATCAATGAAATCATTTTTACACTTCTTTCATTTCATGAAATCATTTTTACACTTTCTTTCAATTATTTCATTGAAATCATTGGCATTTGTTGGCTTGAAATAAAATTAATTAACAGTCTGTCAGAACATTCAAAACGATGTAACTGCAGTGTGCTTGTCTGCTTACGCACATTCAACATCGCTACAACAATGCGCTGCGAAGTAACCAGGGCTCGAGCAACGCCAAATAACACCAGCGGAAACAGAGTGTAAATTATTTGACGTTGCAGTACATACGAATTGGCTATATACAGTTTTCAATTAGTCTCAGAGTGTGGGAAAGCTGGCCAACAGGAGCTTCGCTTGCGACAAGTGGCCAACAGGTACCTCGCATCTCGTCACAAGTGGCAGACAGTTACCTCGCATCTCGTCACTCAAACTTGGTCATTGCTTTGTGTGGTTCTGCCATCAATCCATCCGGATGTGCGAGACACTCCATAATGATATATGTAGAGATCTCTAGACAGATCAACAACTAACGTGTCTACACCAGACATACTTAAAAATTATAAAACTTTAACTGGACATCCATCACGACATCACAGCTGGTTAAGTATCTGTTTAGGATCCTTAAACTTACATCCTTCTCAATAAAATATTTAGGGAATAGGACACAAAAACTTTACATTTCAGAATAGTCTTATATGACATAGATTGGCCTAATTTGTTTCTGTGCTTTATTTAGCGATGTTGTCAATTACTAAGATTATATACCGTCGGTGATAAACAAAGGAATGTGTACGGAAAATTAGCGGAATGGCATTGACAGAGTAAAGAGTGCCGATAGGAAATCCGTACTAATAACATTATAATAATCACTGTTTCAATCTTTACAGAATAAAGACAACAATATCTTCATACTCGTTTTTTTATTATCCTACTACATGTTTCGGCAGCGTACGTTGGTCATCGTCAGGTAGAAACTCACAAAAATCACAAAACAAAAGTCTACGATTCGTTGATATTTTAAAGAAATAAATACATACATTTAAATATCAATGTAGAACGACAAGGTAAATACAGACGTAAGTACAAACTGCGTGCAATGCGATACGCACTGCATCTTCTCAACTCTTTGAGCTAAGACTATATCTGGTCTTTACTTTTACATAACACACAAATATCCACACCAGTGGGTCCACTAAGAATGTGACCTCTCTGTGGATCAGTCAACAAGTCAAACCACTGAGGTCACAAAGTGCATAGAAGGAGAAAGGCTACATTAATTTCAAAATATATTTAATTAAAATATGTAATGCCTCGTATAATCAGACAAGTTTTAAATTAAATATTAGGTACACATAATCAATGTAACACATACCAAATTAATAATTTAAAAATATATTGTAAATATTTAAAGTCGAAACTTTATTCTGATTTCACCGTGCATTTTTAACATTAATTCAGTTTTACACCAACCAAATGTACATATTTATTTAAATAACATTAAAATATTCTATAAAAGGTTAGATAAAAAACCCCAACATATGTTTCGGCTTATCGATAAGCCATCATCAGGGGATGTGTACGTGTTTTATAAACAAGCAGTTGTGACACCCCCTGAAGATGGCTTATCGATAAGCCGAAACATATGTTGGGGTTTTTTATCTAACATTTTATAGAATATTTTAATGTTATTTAAATAAATATGTACATTTGGTTGGTGTAAAGCATAATTAAGTCGAAAATTATATACGTCAGTTCCAAATTATTGTGCAAACACTGTAGCACTGACACGGTGTATGGAGTCAAGAGCAAGAAAGCTGGCTTTGAAATGTGCTTATGCAAGTCTTATAAATGTGTGTGTTTCAGAACAGATTATTGAAAGTTTTTAAAGTTTTTATTGCCCCAGTCCTTCGAAGTCCGAATTTATCGTAAGTAATGTAGGGACCTTTGAGTGTTGTGTGTTGTCAGGTAGAGGTCTCTGCCACGGGCTGATCCCTCGTCCAGAGGAGTCCTACCGAGTGTGGTGTGTCTAAAAAGTGTGTGATCGTGAAGCGTCGTAAAATGAGGCGGCCTAGGCCCCCTAAGGGCTGTCGAGTTATTGTAAAAAAAAATATATAGGAACAATATTGTTGTTAGTCACTTCCCGTCGGCTCGCATAACTTTTAAAACTTCGTCATGAAGTGAGCACTGTTCTTTATGTGACACGTGTCTGGGAACAGAAGGAACACATGAGCGAAACTGCAAAATATCGTTTGGACACAGGCTAACTGGAGACTGGGGTAACGCGAGGGCTACGCTTCCTGCCGTCACGGGAAACGGTCCGAGTGAAAAGTGAAGGGAATTGTCAAATAAAATAAGCCCCTGTGTTTAACAAGTTAAATAGTGTAGGAAGCATACAGCAACAGTTCTGGTGTTTCTTGTTGTATTTCCACTTACAGCAAGAATTTACAGTTGTGACAGTTTGAACATTATTTTCTGTTACACTATCTCCAAAACGGCAAGAATTACAGGAGAAAATTATCCGTTACAAAAGGTGCCTTTAATTTCTGTCCACAAATTTTATTCGAAGCATTTTTCACTTACACATACTTTCAGCGAGTTACGAATGACAAGGGCCCAAAACGGCCATTAGGTCTTCACGTAAAGGTTCCGTTAACGTTGATAGATTTTGATTAAACATTTTGATAAGTTTCAATAATTTTAAAAATTCCCTACCTATCCCACAACAGATCAGTTGGACCGATCGTGTGAGAAATGAAGAAGTATTACACAGAGTGAAGGAGGAGAGGAATATCGTACATACAATAAAAAGATGAGGCTAACTGGATTGGTCACATCTTGCGTAGGAACTGCCTTCTGAAACACGTGATTGAAGGAAAGTTGAGAAGACGAAGAAAAGGAACTCAGAAGCTACTGGATGACCTTAAGGAAGAGAGAGAAGACACTGGAAATTGAAAGAGGAAGCACTAGATCGCACCTTGTGGAGAATTCGCATTGGAAGAGGCTACGACTTGAAGACAACTGCAGAATGAAAGCTACGACCTCGTAGACAGACTGCAGAATGAAGAGGCTCGACCGTCGTAGGACCAATGAGAGGCTACGCTGTACAACTACGAAAGAGCTAGGACTGTCGAGACAGATGCGAATAGAGGCTACGGACCTGTCGTAGACAACTGCAGATAGAGCTAGACTTAGACAATACGGTAGTAAAGGTGATGATCCCACCATATAGATACTGCGTTTCTATATTCGCTCCTTTGGGATGTTAAGCGAAGTAGTTTGGTGTCTGGTTACTAACATTTCGGGACAACATATCGGTACCATTTTCAAGAGTCAGCAGTCCAAGAAGATGGGACCGATAAGTTGCCCAACATATCGGTAACCGACTACTAACCTACGCCGCTCAGCATCCCAAAGGAGCAAAGACCTTAACTGTACCGCTGTGGAAACCTGAAATCTTTACTTTTCCTTTAAAATTAGATTAGGGTGCCGATCCCAGTAACCGTGCAGTCTAAGGAGTGGGTCTACGGCCTCTCGCTTACTGGGATTGTGGGTTCGAATCCGGCCTAGGGCATGGATGTCTGTCTGTTGTGAGTGTTGTGTGTTGTCAGGTAGAGGTCTCTGCGTCGGGCTGATCACTAGTACAGAGGACTCCTACGAGTGTGGTGTGTCTGAGTGTGATCGTGAAGCCTCGAAAAATGAGGAGGCCTAGGCCCCCAAGGGGCTGTCAAGCCATTGAAAAGAAAAACTAGATTAGGGTGGGTGGTCAACTCCACGCCCCGGCCGCTTTACCCCCGGGAAAGAGACCCGATACCCATTGTAGCTGGGTGGGCCCCAGGGCCGATCTGGACGGCTGCGGAAAATCTCGTCCTCACCGGAATTCGATCCAAGACCGTCCAGCCCGTAGCGAGTCGCTATACCCATTACGCTATCCCGGCCCACATTGCTGTTCCTTTACAAAAAAAAAAATTAAATTTGTTTACTGGAATCACCGCTTTTTGCCAGAGTCATCATATATGTATAAATATTTATGTTATTGTCACCGTACAATTTTATTGTATATAGTATTATTCCGAAAAATGTACAATTTATTATCTCCTATTAATACATGCTTATGTCAATAAACAGTCAACATGTTTCGAACTGTATGTATGTATAAATACTCTCAGAGTACAAAATGGAGAATACTAAAGCAATCGGTGCATATAGCTCACGTATAGCAACAAGATGCAAACACATGTGCTCCTTGACCCATTCATTATACCATTAGGTCTGCTGTTTAAATTAATTTACCGTTACCTACTTAATGGCTGCTCATTAAACGTTTCCTTGCTTATTATTTTGGTAAGGACTGCAAAGAGACTAATAAAATAATATTTCGTTCTTAATGTGAAAGGGACAGGCTTAAAAGTCTTGACAATAAATGTGAGGTCATATGAACCTTCAGTGCTTGAAAATAGTTGGCGATGATGATTTCATATCTAGTGCCGAGAAAAAGTACTTGCTGCTATGTGGTCTTGAGAGGGACAGAGAGAGAGAGAGAGACCAGGACACGTGCTAGGCGAAAGGAAAGTATGTCGTCATAATGATGGGTTCTCGCGGAATTATTAACATCACAGTCTTGTAAGACGTGAAACTGTGTGGTTTAATAAATGGACACGAACCTTTCGGAGGTTCCTGCTGCCTCTATTTTAATGGAAACTCGTTGATTAATTTACAGAAATTTCCTAATGGCTACTTACAAATCCAGTAACCATAACGTTTCTTTAACCTTCAAAGATATATCAGTGCGAAACGTGTCGTTAAATAGTCCCAGTCTGAACTATTAAAACAATTCAATTATTTGTGACAGTTAAAATATTGAAGACTTGCAATATGAGACACAAAGATGTTACAGAACTGTTTTTGTTTTGTTACTAAAACAATCTGAAACGTTGGCTCAATTGCCAAATCCCTAATTTTCAACTACCGTAATTAATACCAGGCAGCAGACTTCAGCGTGACTTGCGGGATTGCAGATCCTCAAAGGAATGCTTCCTGGACTGCGGAAATACTGTCGAGGATGTAAGTCGTCTGGCATATGACACCGTGTCGTTTGGCGAACTTTCGAAGTTTGTCGTGCGTCCATCTTCAGGATCAAAGTCTTCTTGGACTGATTTGCCCTGAATGTGATGGTACTGTGCCCATCCGAAATTTTGGCTAATATTTACCAATCGATTTGGCGTAACTACACAGAACGCTTGATATTTCGCCTTATCGAACGTTCGCTTTTGCTGTAAATCTGGCTTCAGACATCACTACAATTTGCCCTCCGGATATCTTGTAATGAAAGCCACAGATATTTTGTGAGAGTACGAATATCTTGTAATGAAAGCCACAGATATTTTGTGATAGTACGAATATGTTGTAATGAAAGCCACATACGAGTATATTTTGTTGCAGTACGAATATCTTGTAATGAAAGTCACAGATATTTTGTAACATTACGAATATTTTGTAATGAAATCCATATATATTTTGTGACAGTACGAATATCTTGTAATGAAAGCCACAGATATTTTGTGAGAGTACGAATATCTTGTAATGAAAGCCACAGATATTTTGTGACAGTACGAATATTACAAACAAAGGATACATGCAACCGCTTAGCAAGTTAGTGAAATTTAACCCACGCAAATATTCTCTCCTTGACGAGGGACAAACTGAATTTAAATCCATTTTACATTTTCTAATATTCCCAAAATATTTATGAAAAAGTAATATGGTTCCTCGGGTACAAAAAAATTACACGCTTTCTATTGAAACAAAACAACCTTTACCACATTCAAAACCCCGTCAATGAATAAGTCATACCATCTATTATAGTAGGTCGAATATTATCTATTACGTGAGACACTTTCAATAGGCGTAGGTGCGACTTCAAAAGCTGGCTCTACTCTGACCATCATGCGAAATAAATATTACAAAACTATTTTTGGGGCCCACTAAATCGAGCTAATCTCCATGTCTGCTGCAGAAAACATATACGTGTAACAATAATAGCGTCACACGTGACGTAATATTGGTGATACTTCTTTGTGATTGAGTGAGTCACACAACGTTTTAAATGCTTATCTTATTACCGTGGTTATGAAACAATATAATTTGTGCGTTTTCTTCATGTTTACGCGGTGTCCATGTTTAAATAGGGCTTGATTTGAGGGCGAAAGGAAAAAAATAGAGATAGGGATTTAAAGGAACGTTATACCAGTATTTTGTAAATCCTAAAAGTTTCTGACGGTGGTATATAACATTGAGAATTAATGAGTTTCTGGACTTTGTCCATCGTCCGGAAATCTAAAATAAATAGATAACACGACGTTTCGGAAACTGTATCTGCTTCCGTCCTCATGTGATAGGGGAGGGAGACACTCTTTTGGGTCCCTTATATAGAGCTAACCTCAATCACTAGACAACCTAAGCCGATTAAATCACAGATATGAGTACCGAGTATATGAGTACCTGAGTATATGAGTACCTGTGGTTTAACAGGCTTATGTCTAATGATTGAGGTTAGCTCTATCTAAGGGACCCAACACAGTAGGTGTCTCCCCTCCTCCTTCACCTGAGGACGGAAGCAAATCTATTTTCCGAAACGTCGTGTTATCTAGTTATTTTAGATTTCCGGACGTTGGACAAAGTCCAGAAACCAATTAGTTCTCAGCACTTTATAACTAACTAATTAACTGACTAACTCCATGGAGCAGAGTCCTTCTTGAGAAGCTAACAGGTCGTCAGCTAGTTAAGAAATTCCCCGCGTTTTATGGAACCCGAAGGTTCATTACCGCATTCACAACAGCCCGCCACCTGTCCCTATCCTGAGCCATATCAATCCAGTCCATGCCCCCCATCCCACTTCTTGAAGATCCATTTTAATATTATCTTCCCATCTACGCCTCGGTCTTCCAAGTGGTCTCTTTCCCTCAGGTCTCCCCACCAAAACCCTGTATGCACCTCTCCCCTCACCCATACGTGCTACATGCCCCGCCCACCTCATTCTTCTCGATTTGATCACCCGCATAATATTTGGTGATCAGTACAGATCATTAAGTTCCTCGTTATGCAGTCTTCTCCATTCCCCTGTTACCCCATCCCTCTTATGCCCAAATATCCTCCTCATCACCCTATTCTCAAACACCCTCAGACTATGTGCCTCCCTCAGTGCAAGAGACCAAGTTTCACATCCATACAAAACAACAGGCAAAATTATAGTTCTGTATAACAGCATTATATAACTAATCAAACGTTGCCACAAATATTTAGACAATAATTTTATCTGAGTGCTGCTTTGGCCCTAACTGCTATAGCTTGTACCAACGCAATACATGTGTCGTGTTTCAGCAGCTACAATACTGCAACGCATCTTGAACCAAATGTCTGCAAGAAAATATTCACAGATTATAATGCCATAATTCAGGAAGCAAACAGTATAATACTTTTAAAAATTCATTACATAAATTCTCTCATTCCAACTCTAAAACTCTTACGTCAGCGCCTCGAAATATATCTCAGGGCAAAACAACCTAAACAAGCATTTAAACTTCCGCAGTTGACGCGACGAGAAGAACCCTGATGACAGACCAGAACTTCACATTTAGCACACAGCCTTGTATCAATGTTTCAAGTAAAAAAGAACATATTTCACCTAATATAGCTAAATAAAATATATTCGTAGCCTCATAACAAAGCACTTTACGGTATGGAGCAGAATCTTCCTTCTTGTCTATGTCTTGCTCTTTGGCCTAATTGCTATAATCTTGTAGCTGCCGGCACACGATAAATTTCCCGTTCAATTCTCTTGCTACGTTGGCACTGCGAGCTGTGTGGACCCTCATGACCCCTGAATAGACTGCAACTGGCAGGTCAAGTGTCAAGTCCTGTTTCTTATACTGTCCCCGGTAAGGCAGAAGGCTGTACTTTCTCTTGGTACTCCCCTGTAAGACTGTCAGACCGCTTTACACCAAGTGCCAAGTCACGTCCATTGTATCACTGCACATATACAGGGCATACACAAAATAATGGTGCGGTTTTAATAGTGTTCAGTATTAAAACCGCACCATTCTTTTGTGTATGCCCTGTATATAACACATAGAGTAATAATTTCTGACAAAGAGAGAGAGAGAGAGATATGTTGTGGTAGAAGAATAGGAAACTGGGAGAAAAGAAGAAGACCTGAGATCGACTTATTTTTGTGAAGAAAGAGCATACAATTCTTAAAAGATTATTTCTTCTAATAGGAATATTATGGTGGGCCGCGATAGCTCAGTCGGTATAGCGACTTGCTACGAGCTGGACGGTCTAGGGATCGAATCCCGGTGGGGGCGAGATTTTCCGCGCCCTTCTAGATCGGCCCTGAGTACTACCCAGCCTCCTATAAAATGGATAACGGGGTCTCTTTCCCTGGGGTAAAGCGGCCGGGGCGTGGAGTTGACCACCCACCCCCATATAGCGCCGAGGTTAAGGGAAGAGTACAGCTATATCTCTAATCTGCCTCTGGGCCTTCATGGCCCGTTCTAAGGAGAAATTTACCTTTACCTTTACCAATAGTAATATTATGAAAAGTATTAATTTTTCTGCATGTCTCTATTCTCTGATTCACTCAGCAAACCTAACACGAAACACACATACATAATTTAATTTCTTATTTAAATCTTACCAATATGTACGGTATTTATATCTGTTGAAGTGTTGTCCAAATATTCGGGAAGTATATTTGCATTCGATTGGAAATTTTATTCACAATCAGTTTGTAGTTGATTTGACACAATTTAATACCTTTATTAAACGTAATCCCGTTAAGCCTTGTGTGACGTACTGCCATACCACCAAGGAAGACAACCACAGTCCGGGAGAAAGAATTGTACTTCTGGTTACTTTATAAGCAAATGTTTTCGGATTTTACCTGCTGAAGACAAAACTCGGTCACTGTAAGGTCACATCGCACTTAATCACACTATACTGTCCTTTGGTTGCAGTTAGATATTCATTGTATAGGAAAATGTTTAAACTACCAGTTGTACAGCTTAACAAGGTCTAGACGTTTGCTGTTTTATAAGATGTATCCCATAAAGTTATGCATAAAATCATCACACGCAGGCGTTGTTCTATGTCGACATTAATCAATGACTTTAAATTATAGATTGTTATTGTTTAACATTTTAAAAAAGGCTAGATACTATACAGGGCATACACAAAAGAATGGTGCGGTTTTAATAGTGTTCACTATTAAAACCGCACCATTCTTTTGTGTATACCCTGTATATAGCACACAACACAGACCTTTCCAAACAATTTCTAACTATAAGTCTTACATTCTGTAACATTACAAATATACAAACTTTACCATATTGCCATACACAGCCCCAAATGTTCAGATGTAACTTAAGAACATAGGTCTATGTACAAACTCCAAATATCCCCCTGATGATGGCAATATAGAAGTGTCGAAATGCGTATTGGGGTAATCTTTTAATAAAGAAATCAGTGACAAAACTTGATTTGGTGCATTTGTTGGTGTGAGTTGATCAATTGTACGAAAATGCACGGTGAATATAACGTGAAATACAAACTTCGTCTTTTGCCATATTTATACTCGTATGTTTTGGATGATCCACAAAAGATAAATTTCACCCTATAAGAGGCCATGAAGGTCCAGAGAGGAAGTAGAGGTATAGCTCTACCCTTTATTTAACCTCGACGCTGGATGGGGTGGGTTGGTCAACGCCACGCCCTGGTCGTTTTAACCCCGGAAAAGAGACCCGGTACCCATTGTACACGAGGCTGGGTGGGTCCCAGGGCCGGTCTGGACGGGTGCTGAAAATCACGCCTCCACCGGGATTTCATCCCCGTACCATCCAGCTCGTAGCGAACTACGCTATCCCGGACCAATTTTATGAAACATATGACAACATAACTAATTTATTCCCTAAAAATTACTAACCAAATTACTTCTACATTACAGAGAAGGACTCTGTTCTCTAAGAAGTGCGAAGTGAAGATCTGTATAAATCGTAGATCTTCAGACTGTTAAACATGTTATACTCGTAGAAGTATAGAAGTCAGAAGTTAGAAGGAAGGATAGAAATGACGGGAAGACGAGGAAAAAGACGTAAGCAGCTACTGGATGACCTTAAGGAAAAGAGAAGATACTGGAAACTGAAAGAGGAAGCACTAGATCACACACTGTGGAGAACTCGCTTTGGAAGAGGCTACGGACCTGTCGTAAGACAGACTGCAGAATGAATGAATAAGTGTAGGGTGACTATTAGGTATATTAGGTATACGTATTAGGACGTGTTCACTTCTCTACAAATTTGGTGTTCCATGTTAACGGTTTGTTCCCCGCATGCAGACAACTGAGCTGCGATCAGAGCGCAGTCCCCATCACCCTCTATTCTAGACCTCTTGCTAGGACAAATGGCAGGAATGTTAACAAATAATGGTTCCAGAGACGCACGTGGGATCGATACAACTCTGCAAGCCTTACTAAAAATTGAATCAGGTTGACCACTTGCATAAAATTATTCAATATTAAATTTCATAAAAACGATTCAACTCTTCTCAAGTTCTTATACGTGAACAGACGGACGGACAGGAGATTGTATTGCTCTCTGCAAGAAAGTGTGCGTGCCTACAAACGTGTGCAAACAGAACGTGTTTATTTTTCATATTATTTTCACAGGATTAACTAACTCCATGGAGCAGAGTCCTTCTTGAGAAGCTAACTTATGTAATGTAATTTAACCCTGTAAAGCCCAGTGTTTACTATATGTACCACTACGTTTAACATTCACAAATTCTACGTTCTGCCCACACAGTTTATTTATGTGTTTTGTGTGGATCTCAGAACAAACAGCGATTATTTCACTGTACAACATTAACTGACTGGTTTGTATAACTGAGACGGAGTGTGTTTACTGCGCGGTACGGACTGTATTTATGTGTTTTGTGTGGATCTCAGAACAAACAGCGATTATTTCACTGTACAACATTAACTGACTGGTTTGTATAACTGAGACGGAGTGTGTTTACTGCGCGGTACGGACTGTATTTATGTGTTTTGTGTGGATCTCAGAACAAACAGCGATTATTTCACTGTACAGCATTAACTGACTGGTTTGTATAACTGAGACGGAGTGTGTTTACTGCGCGGTACGGACTGTATTTATGTGTTTTGTGTGGATCTCAGAACAAACAGCGATTATTTCACTGTACAACATTAACTGACTGGTTTGTATAACTGAGACGGAGTGTGTTTACTGCGCGGTACGGACTGTATTTATGTGTTTTGTGTGGATCTCAGAAGAAACAGCGATTATTTCACTGTACAACATTAACTGACTGGTTTGTATAACTGAGACGGAGTGTGTTTACTGCGCGGTACGGACTGTATTTATGTGTTTTGTGTGGATCTCAGAACAAACAGCGATTATTTCACTGTACAACATTAACTGACTGGTTTGTATAACTGAGACGTAGTGTGTTTACTGCGCGGTACGGACTGTATTTATGTGTTTTGTGTGGATCTCAGAACAAACAGCGATTATTTCACTGTACAACACTAACTGACTGGTTTGTATAACTGAGACGGAGTGTGTTTACTGCGCGGTACGGACTGTATTTATGTGTTTTGTGTGGATCTCAGAACAAACAGCGATTATTTCACTGTACAACATTAACTGACTGGTTTGTATAACTGAGACGGAGTGTGTTTACTGCGCGGTACGGACTGTATTTATGTGTTTTGTGTGGATCTCAGAACAAACAGCGATTATTTCACTGTACAACATTAACTGACTGGTTTGTATAACTGAGACGGAGTGTGTTTACTGCGCGGTACGGACTGTATTTATGTGTTTTGTGTGGATCTCAGAACAAACAGCGATTATTTCACTGTACAACATTAACTGACTGGTTTGTATAACTGAGACGGAGTGTGTTTACTGCGCGGTACGGACTGTATTTATGTGTTTTGTGTGGATCTCAGAACAAACAGCGATTATTTCACTGTACAACATTAACTGACTGGTTTGTATAACTGAGACGGAGTGTGTTTACTGCGCGGTAGGACTGTATTTATGTGTTTTGTGTGGATCTCAGAACAAACAGCGATTATTTCACTGTACAACATTAACTGACTGGTTTGTATAACTGAGACGGAGTGTGTTTACTGCGCGGTACGGACTGTATTTATGTGTTTTGTGTGGATCTCAGAACAAACAGCGATTATTTCACTGTACAACATTAACTGACTGGTTTGTATAACTGAGACGGAGTGTGTTTACTGCGCGGTACGGACTGAAGGTTTAAATATAATTCATGCTAATCTTGGTCCTTGAAGAGTTAGTTTTGCCTTGCTTCCGCAGAGTGCATAAGAAATACATTTAATTAACTTACCTTTTGTTCACCGTGCACTACGTTAATAGCAATCACTAGTGCAGCTGTTGGTAGACTAGTGATTCCTAAATTAATTAATACATATGCGTATATATTTCATATATTTCCACGGATCTGAAAGTTACGTCAGAAATACTACAGGGTGTTGAAATAAGTCACAATTTACAAAACGTAAAGTTAGGTACAACTCGAAATACTTTTAAATTAATATTTCACTAAATTATTGTATATATAAAGAATAAGATATGCTGTTGATAAATACTACCTAGACAAAAAGAGAACAGTTCGAAAGAACTATGAGTAGTTTTAAACATTAAGTATTCATCACCAGTGTAATAGGATATTAATATCTCTTTATGCTACTTTCAAATGACCCTTTCTAAACCTCGTAATTTGGTGTTGCATAATGGGCATGTTTCTGTAATTATGAAGGCTGACAACTGGTGTCTGACGATCTTGCATAATTAACACTGCGTTTCCACAATTTACAGTTGAATTTGCGTAATAATATTTCCTGGATCTCGTGTTGACGTTTGCACATTTGCTTTGAACGAATATGAACATCGTGTATATTGCTAATTAAATACGAAGTTTCGGGGGATCTTTTGTCCTCAATGTACCCTAAAGTTATAGGCAGTAAGCTCCTCCGAAACGTTAATATATAATTACCAATATCCACGGCGTCATATACCAGAAGGCTTTCAAACCTCACGTTGCTGATTATTTAAATTCAAATTTAATAAATAAAAGGAAGACATAAGTGGTAAGAATTTATTACCAAGCTATCTTTAATATCATACAAGAAGATACTCACATAAACTGGTACTGATGTTAAGAACGCATGGAGCTATACCTCCATTACCCTTGTACAACACTTCTTGGCAACGGCCACAAAATATACTTTATCAGCACAACGACTTGACTGTTCTAGTGTTGTATCCGTAACGTTGTAACCTCTGACATTTGACGGAGATTTAAATTTGACTTCTAAATCATCTAAGAAAATATTCTCGCTATAAATGTTTCTCTCCCTCTGCAGTTACTCACCAAATATAAATTGCACATTCCGCAGATCCGCCGACAAACTTTTTTTACAATTTTTCGTACGGTGCTCCGAGCTACGACGCCTTACACTTTGGTAGGTACCAAATTTCCAAACAAACCGACTACATCCTTCTACACACCAAAAGAGCTTTAGTTTCAATTGCATTTATCATATGACGGGTGTAAAAATACTTTGCATCAGGTCGCCCGTGGCGACTGAATTTTTTACGGTGGCGCCTGACATTTGTTGGTCCACAGTGTGGAACTTGCTTCTTTACTTTTCTGGCGCCTAGAATTTTGAGATTGACCCTAGAATGTGTAAAACCTTTTGACCCCTGTATCAGGTATAAAAATAACCACTGTGGTTTTATTTAACGGCTTTTCACAAACAGTTAAAATTTCGGGAAAAATCTGCTGTGTTCTATTGAAATTCATAGTCGGAATAGATTACACTCTAGGGGGTTGTGACAGACAGACAGACAGACTAAACACGTCGAAGAAATACAGATAATTTACTAAATTCTTAAAAGTTTGTTTTTCTGAACATAAAAATTCAATTTAGAAAAAAAGAAACATTCTTCAATACAATAAATTCAAGCAAATATAACCTCGACTGGTCACAACTTGTGTAGCAACTACTTTGTCAAACACGTTACTGAAGGATAGAAAGTGAAAAGAGAGAAGGGAAGAGAAGGTAAAGAAGAAGACGTGAGCAGCTACTACAAGACTAAGAAAAAGAGAAATTACTGGAAAATTAAAGAGGAAGCACTAGATCTTTCTCTGTGGAGAACTCGGTTTGGAAGAGACTATGAACCTGTCGTAAGACAGAGGCAGAATGAATGAACGCGCTCCGTGTGTGATTGAGTCACATTTTTTTTCCGTGGCTACGATAAATCTTGGTTTGTGTACGGCGTCACAAGTCCTCTGTCCATAGAGTCACACCAGGAGACGGATTATTGGGTTAATATTGCAATACCCCGTCGTAAGACGGGGCCATGTGCAGCTAATACATAGAGATATGACGGACAAAGTGTAGTGTATCTAGCAACAGGCCAACTTACCAGAGTACAGTCTCTCTTGCCCACACCCTTACCACTTGACACACACAAGTCACTGACTGTACGACATGTGGCCCCTGTTACCATGCCCCTTACGACACCCTACTGCTCCGCCAGTTACGTCATCAGTTACGTTTTTACGTCAAGACCAATTGGAGCTGTTTGGTGTAATGGGGGAGTATGGAAGTAACAAAACTGCATAAATACGGTCTAGCCCGGTTATAGCGACAACGGTTTAAGCGACACTCGTCTATAACGTCAGATATTTTGTGAGTACCAATTAATTCATCACTGTTAACCGTAACATTACACGCCTCGGTTATAACAACACTCGTTTATAACGACAGAAAACATTCAGTCCCCTTCTTGACGTTATAACCGAGTTCGACTGTACTTAATTTCAGTTACTTTACTCCGAAACTGCGTCGTTTCGAAGGAGACAAAAAGGGGAAAATTTGTGAAGTGACTCACTGTACTTAATTAAGCACTGCTGCATGAAGATCGGTGACAGTGGAGTTATAATCAAAGGCGTTCTGAACCTCGACCGCAGATGGGAGGTGAAACGTCCAGTTTCACGCTTCGACTGCCTTTATCACTGCCAGTAAAAACTGGGTAGAAAACTGGGCTGATCAGCCAGGCTTGACGTTGGGAAATACCATAAAATACTTTCTGCGACTGCCGATCTTCCTAGTCATTATAATGTTTTAGCTATTTTTCAATTGCCGATCTTCCTAGCCATTATAACGTGTTAGCTGTTTTTCAATTGCCGATCTTCCTAGTCATTATAACGTGTTAGCTGTTTTTCAATTGCCGATTCTTCCTAGTCATTATAACGTGTTAGATGTTTTTCAATTGCCGATCTTCCTAGTCATTATAACGTGTTAGATGTTTTTCAATTGCCGATTTCCTAGTCATTATAACGTGTTAGCTGTTTTTCAATTGCCGATCTTCCTAGTCATTATGTGTTAGCTGTTTTTCAATTGCCGATTTCCTAGTCATTAAACGTGTTAGTTGTTTTTCAATTGCCGATCTTCCTAGTCATTATAACGTGTTAGCTGTTTTTCAATTGCCGATTTTCCTAGTCATTATAACGTGTTAGCTGTTTTTCAATTGCCGATCTTCCTAGTCATTATAACGTGTTAGCTGTTTTTCAATTGCCGATCTTCCTAGTCATTATAACGTGTTAGATGTTTTTCAATTGCCGATCTTCCTAGTCATTATAACGTGTTAGCTGTTTTTCAATTGCCGATCTTCCTAGTCATTATAACGTGTTAGCTGTTTTTCAATTGCCGATCTTTCCTAGTCATTATAACGTGTTAGCTGTTTTTCAATTGCCGATTTTCCTAGTCATTATAACGTGTTAGATGTTTTTCAATTGCCGATTTCCTAGTCATTATAACGTGTTAGCTGTTTTTCAATTGCCGATCTTCCTAGTCATTATAACGTGTTAGCTGTTTTTCAATTGCCGATCTTCCTAGTCATTATAACGTGTTAGCTGTTTTTCAATTGCCGATTTCCTAGTCATTATAACGTGTTAGCTGTTTTTCAATTGCCGATTTCCTAGTCATTATAACGTGTTAGCTGTTTTTCAATTGCCGATCTTCCTAGTCATTATAACGTGTTAGCTGTTTTTCAATTGCCGATCTTCCTAGTCATTATAACGTGTTAGATGTTTTTCAATTGCCGATTTCCTAGTCATTATAACGTGTTAGATGTTTTTCAATTGCCGATTTTCCTAGTCATTATAACGTGTTAGCTGTTTTTCAATTGCCGATCTTCCTAGTCATTATAACGTGTTAGCTGTTTTTCAATTGCCGATCTTCCTAGTCATTATAACGTGTTAGCTGTTTTGTCATATTCATTTTCCTAGCAAAATAAGAGTTACCTTGCTGTTTTCAAATTGCCTGATCTTCCCATTCAGCATTAGTTCTGTTTTTCAATTGCCGATCTTCCTAGTCATTATAACGTGTTAGCTGTTTTTCAATTGCCGATTTTCCTAGTCATTATAACGTGTTAGCTGTTTTTCAATTGCCGATCTTCCTAGTCATTATAACGTGTTAGCTGTTTTTCAATTGCCGATCTCCTAGTCATTATAACGTGTTAGCTGTTTTTCAATTGCCGATTTTCCTAGTCATTATAACGTGTTAGCTGTTTTTCTATTGCCGATCTTCCTAGTCATTATAACGTGTTAGCTGTTTTCGTCACGTTAAATTAACATTATTTTGAACCTGGGCAAAGAAGTAATTGGAAGTACCCTCTGCTGTCTTTGGCCCAATGAAGACATAACTCCAGCCTTCTGAGGCTCGCTTCCAAAACAATTGCAGACATTCACTATGTAATTCACGTCAGTCAGTCCGTCTACACATACCAACAAATACAGGGCATACACAAAAGAATGGTGCGGTTTAAATAGTATTCACTATTGAAACCGCACCATTCTTTTGTGTATTCCCTGTATAATGTGTACGACTGCGGTACTAGAGGGAATATCTGTGGAAACAGCAGTTAGGAATGGAGTTATGAAGTGTTCACTTTTAATTTGCAAAAGGATAGTCTGTATCACTAGAAAATTCAAAATACAATGCAACATTTAGCACTTATATAAGGAAACAAAACAATTTAAATTCTCCTATACTCCCTGTGACTTCACTCATGTATTTGCAATCTGTCAGAGATGAATTGTCTGTCATCATTCCGACGTTTTGATTGATGAATCAAACGGACGTGATATTCATTTGCTTTTTTTTTCATGATTCGTGTCACGTGTGTAATGTTGGGTTGAACTGCTCCCATGGGATGACGAGGGAGGAGGTCACTATGCTCACCCCGCATGAGGTCACTGTCTGACCCAATACATTTGAATACATGACTCCGTCTCTAGCAACACCAGTTCAACATATTTGTCAGTGTTTCATATGACGTCACATAATGGCGGGTCATATGTTGCTGAGAAGAAACACTACGTATGCTATGTCTGCTGTTGTTACTGCTGCTGGCGCGCGGACCTCCCATTGAGATGACTATGGTTCACTTTGTAAAGGCAAAAGTGACAAAAACTTATTGTCTTCTGAAATATGACGGGGTGTAATTTGGTGGATATATATCAAATGTTGTGGGCCGCGATAGCTCAGTCGGTATAGCGACTCGCTACGAGCTGAACGGTCCGGGGATCGAATCCCGGTGGGGGCGAGATTTTCCGTACCCGTCCAGACCGGCACTGGGGCCTAACCAGCCTCCTGTAGAATGGGTACCGGGTCTCTTTCCCGGGGAGGTAAAGCGGTCGGTGCGTGGCGTTGACCACCCATCACATCTAGTGCCAAGGTTAAAGAAAGAGTAGAGCTATACCTCTACTCCCCCTCTGGGCATTCATGGCCTGTTCTATGGAGACCTTTACCTTTTTAAATTCAAATGTTTCTGAAAGGCTTCCTATCTCAACCTCCTACCTTATTCTGTACGAAACAGGTTCTTCCGAAACGGCGGTACCTCTAATCCAAACTACATAGCATCGGGTACCATAAAACAGATATCTTCACAATCCTTGCTATGAGTAACAAAAACCTCACACTCTTTAAATTTCACAAAGAATTCCTCTCCGAAACTTGCAATGATATCTTGTTGCCTTACGACACACTCTGAGGCTCCCAATGCTCGGTCTACTGTACGCAGTCATCATTTCAAACTTACGGCGGATCACAGCCGGTCCCACGTGTTGTTTCTACGTTACTCATTAGAGGGTCATCATAAAGTAACCCAGTAGTTGTTCGTAATTAATTCTGTGTCACAGAACGGATAATAGATGGCAGTTTGTTACAAGTCATTGGCATTCTTAGAGGTGGAAGAATTGGGGACAGAAATTACAGCTGGTGTGGAAAGCATCGGTGAAGAAACACTAGTTATTATAGTGGAAATTTGTTTTTTAAATATTGTTCACACCGTGCATTTCCATCTGATCACACATTTTTCCACCAACAAAATGCAACCCTTTATTATACCATACAACTTCTTTCTACAATGAAATTAATCCAACATGTTTCGGTTCTCCAAAGGAGCCATCATCAGGGATTTAAAACTTGATTTTACACATATTTATAACATAACAAACAATTGGCACATATTAAGAGTTAAAGTTGTAAAATGTGGATTTTCTCTGTTTATAAGTAGGTCACTGCGTATCTGGAGTTTTGTTGTCTATGGAAGGCTGGGACAGGACTGGAAATTTGTTGTCTATGGAAGCCTGGGACAGGACTGGAAATTTGTTGTCTATGGAAGGCTGGGACAGGACTGGAAATTTGTTGTCTATGGAAGGCTGGGACAGGACTGGAAATTTGTTGTCTATGGAAGGCTGGGACAGGACTGGAAATTTGTTGTCTATGGAAGGCTGGGACAGGACTGGAAATTTGTTGTCTATGGAAGGCTGGGACAGGACTGGAAATTTGTTGTCTATGGAAGGCTGGGACAGGACTGGAAATTTGTTGTCTATGGAAGGCTGGGACAGGACTGGAAATTTGTTGTCTATGGAAGCCTGGGACAGGACTGGAAATTTGTTGTCTATGGAAGCCTGGGACAGGACTGGAAATTTGTTGTCTATGGAAGCCTGGGACAGGACTGGAAATTTGTTGTCTATGGAAGCCTGGGAAGGACTGGAAATTTGTTGTCTATGGAAGGCTGGGACAGGACTGGAAATTTGTTGTCTATGGAAGGCTGGGACAGGACTGGAAATTTGTTGTCTATGGAAGGCTGGGACAGGACTGGAAATTTGTTGTCTATGGAAGGCTGGGACAGGACTGGAAATTTGTTGTCTATGGAAGCCTGGGACAGGACTGGAAATTTGTTGTCTATGGAAGCCTGGGACAGGACTGGAAATTTGTTGTCTATGGAAGGCTGGGACAGGACTGGAAATTTGTTGTCTATGGAAGGCTGGGACAGGACTGGAAATTTGTTGTCTATGAAGGCTGGGACAGGACTGGAAATTTGTTGTCTATGGAAGGCTGGGACAGGACTGGAAATTTGTTGTCTATGGAAGGCTGGGACAGGACTGGAAATTTGTTGTCTATGGAAGGCTGGGACAGGACTGGAAATTTGTTGTCTATGGAAGGCTGGGACAGGACTGGAAATTTGTTGTCTATGGAAGGCTGGGACAGGACTGGAAATTTGTTGTCTATAGAAGGCTGGGACAGGACTGGAAATTTGTTGTCTATAGAAGGCTGGGACAGGACTGGAAATTTGTTGTATATGGAAGGCTGGGACAGGACTGGAAATTTGTTGTCTATGAAGGCTGGGACAGGACTGGAAATTTGTTATCTATGGTAGGTTGGGACAGGACTGGAAATTTGTTGTCTATGGAGCTGGACAGGACTGGAAATTTGTTGTCTATGGAAGGTTGGGACAGGATTGGAAATTTGTTGTCTATGGAAGGTTGGGACAGGACTGGAAATTTGTTGTCTATGGAAGGTTGGGACAAGACTGGAAATTTGTTGTCTACGGAAGGCTGGGACAGGACTGGAAATTTGTTGTCTATAGAAGGCTGGGACAGGACTGGAAATTTGTTGTCTATAGAAGGCTGGGACAGGACTGGAAATTTGTTGTCTATGGAAGGCTGGGACAGGACTGGAAATTTGTTGTCTATGGAAGGCTGGGACAGGACTGGAAATTTGTTGTCTATGGTAAGGCTGGGACAGGACTGGAAATTTGTTGTCTATGTAAGGTTGGGACAGGACTGGAAATTTGTTGTCTATGGAAGGCTGGGACAGGACTGGAAATTTGTTGTCTATGGAAGGCTGGGACAGGACTGGAAATTTGTTGTCTATGGAAGGCTGGGACAGGACTGGAAATTTGTTGTCTATGGAAGGTTGGGACAGGACTTGGAAATTTGTTGTCTATGGAAGGTGGGACAGGACTGGAAATTTGTTGTCTATGGAAGGTTGGGACAGGACTGGAAATTTGTTGTCTATGGAAGTGGCTGGACGATGGAACTCAGGACTGGAAATTTGTTGTCTATGGAAGGTTGGGACAGGACTGGAAATTTGTTGCCTATGGAAGATAGATGCTATAAAGTGCATACAGCAGACATAAAGTCATTAAACAAACAAACTGTATGATGTACGAATATCTCCATGTAGCAAGTCCTTCTTGAGAAGCTAACAGGTCGTAAGCTGGCCAAGAAATTCCCCGCGTTTTATGGAAACCGAAGATTCATTACCGCATTCACAACAGCTCGCCACCTGTCCCTATCCTGAGCCATATCAATCCAGTCCATGTCCCCCATCCCCCTTCTTGAAGATCCATTTTAATATTATTCTCCCATCTACGTCCAGGTCTTCCAATTGGATATACAAACACAGAAGATAAATAATTTTTTCCAATCATAAATAGTGATCGTCAGACAAGACTATTTGTACACATTTCCAAATAGAAAGTAGTATTAGTATTAGTATTAGTATTAGTATTAATGTCAGAACGATGTATGCAGTATTAGCAAGCTAAACTAATTGTTAAGGTTACCTGATAAATAGCAGTAAAATTTACGAGTGACTTACAGTGTACCATACAATGAACATAGAACATAATTCAGCCCAACAATCTCTGTATAATGTGTTTTAATGACCACCTCTAAGCATTCACGCTTTCTTCTTGATGATTTCGCAACTGTTTAGAAAAAATGTCAAAAGGGTATAGAAACCAGCTGGACAAGAAGTAAGATCAGCCCTGAACCGAGGTGTGAACCCGGTTTGTCTTGCCGTAAAGATATTTTCACACATCGTCATCCAGGTCACACACGTGTCTTAATATAATGCAGAAGTGAAAACTGCAGAATATATTTACCGTATAATGTATTACTGGGAGAGTATTCTGTGTCAGTCAGGCGAGTCGACCCCAGGGCCACAGTGCGGCCGGAAGGATTATGTCAATGACACCATCGGGAATCGAACCCGGTTACTTCCGGCTTGCAGCGCAGTGCATCAAACAACTGCGCCACCGCGTGGCCCAAGTTAATGAACAATACGTAAGCATAAAGATTTAGTTCGTACCTACCAGGAAACAGAGTATGATTTTATTAGAAATAAATATCGGTTAAGTTTGTGTAGCAAAATAATATTTGTTCAGTGCGTGAATCATATAGAATACAAAATCAAATTACGTGACCAAAATGCAGACTTGTTAAGAGTCGCAACTGACGGCGCTAACCACTAAATTTAAACGCATAATGGCCTGCTCGTGTGTCAGCATCACCATCACACTTCAATATATTATGTTAAACGAAAAATGTATAATGTAGCTTAATAGGCGGTTACAAATTTGCGGAGGAAAATACGTTATCAGCGCATGACCCTATCTTGTAACTGCTAAAGCACTATTTTCTCTGATCATAATCAACCGGTGTAAAAGTGCGTCACAATTCAATTATTTGTCCTCATCTCCCAACCAATCACTTACTTTCTCATCATTTCCTACTTCTGGCTACTTTTCTCCTATTTCCCCCACTCCTATCTCAGTTGTCCAACAGGTAGCCATTTACCTCCCATTTCTTCCAAACTCTGACCTGCCTTACGTTAAGACATCAGATTAATTTTAAAGGAGTAGATCAGAAGTATCTGGAAAGTTTTGAAATGTGGTGCTGGAGAAGAATGGAGAAGATCAGTTGGACCGATCGTGTGAGAAATGAAGAAGTATTACATAGAGTAAAGGAGGAGAGGAATATCGTAGATACAATAAAGAGAAGAAAGGCTAACTGGATTGGTCACATCTTGCGTAGAAACTGCCTTCTGTAACATGTGATTGAAGGAAAGTTAGAGGGAAGGATAGAAATGATGGGAAGACGAGGGAGAAGACGTAAGCAGCTACTTGATGACCTTAAGGAAAAGAGAAGGTACTGTAAATTGAAAGAGGAAGCACTAGATCGCACCCTGTGGAGAACTCGCTTTGGAAGAGGCTACGGACATGTCGTAAGACAGACTGCAGAATGAAGAGGCTACGGACCTGTCGTAAGACAAGACTGCATGAGTGAAGAGGCTAACGGACCTGTCGTAAGACAGACTGCAGAGTGAAGAGGCTACGGACCTGTCGTAAGACAGACTGCAGAGTGAAGAGGCTACGGACCTGTCGTAAGACAGACTGCAGATGAAGAGGGCTACGGACCTGTCGTAAGACAGACTGCAGAATGAAGAGGCTACGGACCTGTCGTAAGACAGACTGCAGAATGAAGAGGCTACGGACCTGTCGTAAGACAGACTGCAGAGTGAAGAGGCTACGGACCTGTCGTAAGACAGACTGCAGAGTGAAGAGGCTACGGACCTGTCGTAAGACAGACTGCAGAATGAAGAGGCTACGGACCTGTCGTAAGACAGACTGCAGAATGAAGAGGCTACGGACCTGTCGTAAGACAGACTGCAGAGTGAAGAGGCTACGGACCTGTCGTAAGACAGACTGCAGAATGAAGAGGCTACGGACCTGTCGTAAGACGGACTGCAGTATGAATGTTATCCCGTTGTGTTGTTTGTAACAGAAATCAAAACAAAATATGTATAAACACAACTAAATTTATTTATTATACAGAACGACATGTTTCGACTCATTTTAGGTCATCCTCAGGTTCATAATTTTTGTTTTTAAAACATACTGATGAATATGTTTTAAGAACAAGAATTGTGAAACTGAGGATGACCTAAAATAAGTCGAAACATGTTGTTCTGTATAATAAATGGAAGTCAGTTGTATTTGGAGGGATTGTTTCTTGATTTCTGACATCAAATTAAGTTATATCTGTCCTTTAGATTACACCTTTTCGAGTACAGAGCTTGTACCTGCTACACGTTTCTATGGAAAAGTCGTGACGAAGTCAAATCACAAGCCGTGTCCTGTATAAATACTGCATTTCGTTCAATATAGTCTTCTCGGGCGATCAGCCACGTCAACTGATTTAAATACAACATTAAATCAGTTGTATTTAAATCAGTTAAAGTGGCTGATCGCCCGAGAAGACTATATTGAATCATGTCGCCGCGAAAATTTTAAAACTTCTATACTGTATTTCGTGATTCTGCAGTACATAGTGACGCTTTGCGGTACATATCCCTGGACTTGTTAACACACAATGGGATGATGCATTGTCGTCGTATCCAAGCAGTTAACTGGCCATAACACAGGATTATAAACACCAGCTACTCCTCATGGCAGGAGACAGCTGTCATATTGTTATCTGCGGAAAGATGGCGCAGGGAAGAGATGGGCGGAAATGGGCTCGATGGCATCCAGCAAGCACTGTGATCTCACGCACACACAAAACACAGAAAGATCTGCCTTGCAAATGGCATGCACCTTTCTGGTAATTCGACGTAACGTAGGGGCAATCGCGTTGAAAACTCTCTCGAACAGCAAAGTTTCTTTTTTTTATCCTACGAACGGAGTATCTAGTCTTGGAACGTATATACGCTCTTTTGGCTAACTATAGTGTGTATACTTTGTGGCCGGACTGCGCGCCGTAGAGCGGACGACGTCGTTGTTTCATGCATACAGATCGACGCTGACGACTTCTCTGCTGTGATGTGCCCGGTAATAAAACAAATACAGGGTATACACAAAAGAATGGTGCGGTTTCAATAGACATTTCTATTGAAACCGCACCATTCTTTTGTGTATTCCCTGTATATCTGTATTTTCAGCAATGAACAAAGAAAACTATTAACTAATTATTTTATTCCAACAAATGCACAACACTATTTTAGTGTTTTCTTGTCGCTACATATGTTTCGGCACTCCTTGTGCCATCCTCAGGGATGTCGTCGAGAATTTACAGCCCTGAGGATGGCAAAAGGAGTGCCGAAACATATGTAGTGACAGGAAAACACTAAAATAGTGTTTTGCATTTGTTGGAATAAAATAATTAATTATTAAAATGCACGATATATATAATAAAAGAAAACTTATGTACTACAGTAGAATGATTTTAGTAGATTTTAGTTTGATTTTAAGTTAACAACAGTTTGAACAATTCATATATTTTTTTTTGATTGATCTACGTGCCCTTCAGGATTTTTCGAAATCAGAAACGCCCCACAGCAAAATAATGTCGTCTGTAAATAACTGCTGCTTGTTACACGAAGTGGCGTTCACTTACTTCATAACAAGACTCTTCTAATCTATCAAGTATCAATCAGCAAACACACTTAAAATATTTATGTAATAAACCATAAATATTAAAATAGATATTATAGACAGTTACCAACAAATTATAAAGATAAACAATAAAGATATAGATTTAAAAAGTGATACAACTGCACAGTTCACTGTTTCTTGTTTATTGTTCACGATTTTAACACACGATACAAACTTTTTATGATCACCTATACAAACAACGCAGTAACATTACAAGTGTCGTCAACAGACCTAACACAGCATTTGATAAGCACTACTGTAACCCCTGAAGATGGCTCCTTGCGAGCCGAAACATGTATAGGGTTTTAATTATGATAAAAGGTTGATTTATGCCTTTATTTATGGTTTGTGCATTTGTTGGTAACTGTCTATAATACAAAGCTGCACGGTGAATTAAGACTAAAAAAAACTGAATTAGATATTGTTTCGAAAATACCTGACAGATTTCAAATGCTCATATGTGTACTTGTATTTACTGTATGTATTTTGTTTTTGTATGTGTATGGGTGTTTTTGTAAGGTGTGGATGTATTTGTAAGGTATGGATGTTTTTGTAAGGTGTGGATGCTTTTGTAAGGAGTGGATGCTTTTGCAAGGTGTGGATGTTTTTATAATGTGTGTACGGTGTTATAATGTGTGTACTTGTATTTACTGTATGTATTTTGTTTTGTAATTGTGTATAGTTTGTTTTGTATTGTTAATTTTATGTATATTTATATGTCCATTTGTATTGTGTGTACTAGTGTAAGGACTACTGCCACCGGGTGAAAACATTTGTATTGTGTGTACTAGTGTAAGGACTACTGCCACCGGGTGAAAACATTTGTATTGTGTGTACTAGTGTAAGGACTACTGCCACCGGGTGAAAACATTTGTATTGTGTGTACTGTGTAAGGACTACTGCCACCGGGTGAAAACATTTGTATTGTGTGTACTAGTGTAAGGACTACTGCCACCGGGTGAAAACATTTGTATTGTGTGTACTAGTGTAAGGACTACTGCCACCGGGTGAAAACATTTGTATTGTGTGTACTAGTGTAAGGACTACTGCCACCGGGTGAAAACATTTGTATTGTGTGTACTAGTGTAAGGACTACTGCCACCGGGTGAAAACATTTGTATTGTGTGTACTAGTGTAAGGACTACTGCCACCGGGTGAAAACCCAATTGCAGTAAATAATAATAATAATAATTTCTGAAAATAATTTGAAAGCGTTTACACTTTTTTATTCGTAAATTATTCGGTGATATAAGGACTTGAAGTCAGGTATTTTTTTAAGCATCCTGTAACTTATAATTTGTAGTTAGCAACACCTGGAATAAAAACCTAATTTGTGTCCCTGCTATCAGCGTTTCCAGTTCTATTATTTGTAAAATGTTCAGACATATAAGCACTTGTAATGGGTAGGTATCTTTGAAACACTCTGTATAACCCTTCTGATTCCTATCGCGATTCTAATAGGGAATACCCAAAAAAGATTATGAAATTCACTCAACACTTTTACCAATATACACTGCAATCACGGTTCTTAAGTTATCTGCATTTATTGCTAAAAATAATTTGGATGTGACGTCAGAAACTGATAATCTGCCACATGACTAAATTTTTAATGTGTAACTTGATTGTTATTTGTACTTTAAATTTTTAGCTGCTATACAGCGTGTTTCATAAGTCCATCCAGGATTTAGAGGCTTAGCCGTGCAGTAGCAAACCCACATATAAGAGATAAAAGCATGTCAACGGATAGAGGAAATGTAAAGGTTGTTTCGTGACAGATGCGATGGCGTAGTTACCCGTTTCTCCGATAGGAGGCAGTGGTGTGCAAACATGGCGTTTTCAGGTGAACAGAAAGCTCAACACTTATTCCCTGGGCTGCCAGGTCACCCGACCTTACTCCATTTGACTTTTTCCTGTGGGGTTACGTTAAAGATCGTGTTTACGTGCATCTTTTACCAAGAGATTTACAGGAGCTTCGGCTAAGAATTATGGATGCAGTTGCTACCATCGACGTTCATATGTTGGAACGTGTGTGGCAGGAGCTAGATTACAGGATTGACGTCTGTCGAGTCACCAAAGGGGGACATATTGAACATTTGTAAGGTAGGTTCAAAACTTCGATATGTACTCTTTTCACTGGCATTCTCTCATCCCCCGTGTGTGATTTGGCTCCTGAGCTACAGACCTCCAAAATCCCGGAGGGATTTATGAAACACCCTGTATGTTGCTACTGACACGGCTATCAAGACGCATCTCGGACGAATAACGGTACTTCCGGTTGTCGCCACTGACACAACACGTCTTTGTGGCGTCTAGAATTTGAAATACTGCAACTTTTGCTTAATCAAAGAAATGAGAATTCAAGAGGTCCTTTCTTCTGTACTTCAACTAAACAGAATTTATGTAACGTAAACAGAATTTATATTGTCACTTAAGTATCCTTCTTCTTTTATTTTCAAAACTTGTACACAAGTTTATGTGATAGACAAAGACTTGAGTTCCTATAAACCACGTTGCTGCCACGCAGTTTATAGATCTCAGATTTACAGCACAGGTTTATAAGATAATTTTACGCAATTTAAGCAAAATTTAAAACTATCAACAGTGACCTTTAACCTTTCAAAGCTTCAAATATATACAAATAATATTTAAAACTTAACTTACTACCTCAGAGTGAACACAACCTCTGTTATTAAAACCAGCCGGCCAATGTGGTATAGTGTAGTACTCACCGCTCGTTCTGTCACAAAAAAACACGTAAATGCAGAGGCTTTAATGCAATATACGTAGCACATATGCAGTCACATCTCAACACAGCGCCACTGTTTGTTACCGCAACTTGTGCTGCTTTACCGACGGGTGGCGGTAAATCGAAGTACTTTATAATAGGTGTTTCTGCTCACAGACTTTCACTGGTGCTAAGTGACGATGGTACCATATCGGGTGGCGCTATATCGGATGGTGCTATACCGGGTGGCGCTATATCAGATGGTCCTATATAGGGTGGCGCTGTATCAGATGGTGCAATATCGGGTGGCGCTATATCAGATGGTGTCATATCGGGTGGCGCTATATCGGATGTTGCTATTCGGGTGGAGCTATATCGGATGGTGCTATATCGGGTGGCGCTACATCGGATGGTGCCATATCGGGTGGCGCTATATCAGGTGCTGCTATTCGGGTGGAGCTATATCGGATGGTGCTATAACGGGTGGTGATATATCGGTGCTGCTACATCGTGTGGCGCTATATCGGGTAGAGCTATAGTGGGTGGTGCCATATCGGGATTTGACAGTAGTCGCAGTTGTGTTTAAAACTGTCCCATTTTTCCTGAACATAAACTACTATTAATTTACAACAACTATTAATTTGTTGTCCTATAGTACTACATAAATCGCAAATATAAACACAATTTCTGACTTCTTCACAGCTCCGATCCTAGTGGCCGCGCGGTCTAAGGCGTGGGTCTGCGGCCGTTCGCTTGCTGGGATTGCGGGTTCGAATCCCGCCGGGGGCATAAATGTCTGTCTGTTGTGAGTGTTGTGTGTTGTCAGGTAGAGGTCTCTGCGTCGGGTTCATCACTCGTCCGAGGAGTCCACCGAGTGTGGTGTGTCTAAAAAGTGTGTGATCGTGAAGCGTCGATAATGAGAAGGCCCTGACCATGAAATAAAAAAGCTTCTTCGCATCATTGCGCCTTCTGGATTATAACACCGTGCAGTCTGGTAGTCTCTTCTCCCTCTACAAATAACCATATATCCTGTCATTCTGCCTACATAAGTTCGTTCTTCCTTTACCCGAATCTAAACACTTTGGCGCTGTTTACGGAGGCAAATTCTTTCTCCAGAAAGTGGTATCCACCGATAATACTACACGGCATAACAAGGCAAAAGACCGTAACGTGAATTTATCACAAAGTGCCACTGTCAAACATGAGAGTAATTTATAGGAAGGAAATGTTCATCTCTGTTGATGGGCGCACCTTACATTTCCGTCCACATTTCACAGTGTCACAGTTTCCGTGTCCAAAGTACACTTTCCACAGTTCACAGTTCACATTCCTGTCCAAGTACACTTCCGGTCCACATTTCACAGTGCCACAATTTCCGTGTCAAGTACACTTCCGGTCCACATTTCACAGTGCCACAATTTCCGTGTCCAAGTACACTTCCGGTCCACATTTCACAGTGCCACAATTTCCGTGTCCAAGTACACTTCCGGTCCACATTTCACAGTGCCACAATTTCCGTGTCCAAGTACACTTCCGGTCCACATTTCACAGTGTCACAATTTCCGTGTCCAAGTACACTTCCGGTCCACATTTCACAGTGCCACAATTTCCGTGTCCAAGTACACTTCCGGTCCACATTTCACAGTGCCACAATTTCCGTGTCCAAGTACACTTCCGGTCCACATTTCACAGTGCCACAATTTCCGTGTCCAAGTACTACTTCCGGTCCAACATTTCACAGTGCCACAATTTCCGTGTCCAAGTACACTTCGGTCCACATTTCACAGTGCCACATTTTCCGTGTCCAAGTACACTTCCGGTCCACATTTCACAGTGCCACATTTCCGTGTCCAAGTACACTTCCGGTCCACATTTCACAGTGTCACATTTTCCGTGTCCAAGTACACTTCCGGTCCACATTTCACAGTGCACATTTCGTGTCCAAGTACACTTCCGTCCACATTTCACGTGCCACAGTTTCCGTGTCCAAATACCTAAATTTGTGATAACCGAAGAGGTAAAAGGAAGTTTCCTCTGTGTTTAATTAAGCACTGTATGGCGAAATTACACAGGAAAGTGGAGGTATAGATACTCACAATATTAACCTCGGAGCTAGAGTGAGGTTTCACAAATCGATCTCTTTATCTCTGAGTAAAGTGGGCCCCCATATCCATTGAATATGAAGTTAGGTTGGTCCCAGTGGCTGTCTGAACGCTTTGGAGACGAAACAAAGACTCTTCCCCAACCAGGAAAGGAATCTCAATTACTGCAACTTGCAACCTACACACTTGCACTGGCAGAGGTATCCGGGTGCCTGAACACGCAAGGAACGACAGCGGTTGGGTACTTCTGATAACATTTAGAAAAAGAAAAAGAAGGAGGCCTGACATCTTGCACGGTCTTAAAGAGAGGTATCTTTCATAATTTATTTACAAGAAAAGAATATCTAGTCAAGACAGGTTGTGAGCCATTTGTATGGGACGACACAAGAGTACGGCATCCGAGCAGTAAACCTCTCACGTTTAGCAGACTGACATTGTGACAGCAGACGATATGGAACTCGCCGGAAAAACTGCAACACTTTATGGTCCTCTATTCACATGTCTCTTCAGTCCGAATTGTAATCTTAGTACCAGAAGTAGGAGGGAATGCCCTGACAAATGACAAACAATGTTGAACCACGCAACTTGTTCTGTTACTTACCGGTACATAAATACTTTGCACACATACAATATATTGTATACAGAGGGTCTGAGAATTCCCACCTACAAAGGATATCAGCTGATTTCTTGTTGAAAATTCAGATTAAAATATCTCTTGATAAAAATTTTGAAAAAGAAACGCGACGAAAATTGAAAGAGTGAAAATACGGTACTGGTATTAGCGCTTACGGGCTCCAGTATCCTTCAAAATAGAGCGCGGTGAAGTCTGTGGGCGCAAATATTCCTACCGTGTTTCCACACGGCGTTAATTTTTACCCCGTTTTTCCGTCAGAAAATTTCGTCTGTACAAAATTTATCGAGCAAGTATTTTCGTACAAATTTTTAACATTAAAACTTGCGGTGGAATTCTTAGTCGCAGATTTTCGGACACGCTGTATGCATTAAATTGTGCAAGGATGTATATACGTGTCCTGTCACTTCTGTATTTTGAACTTTGATTACTAAGATAAATTCACTCACAACAGGAAAGGTTCAAGCCCCTGTATATGTTACACACATCAGACTCTTGGGATCTTCTGTCGACCTTATTTTAAGGTTCAGTTCATATGAACCCTCAATGTTAATGGACAGACATGATGTTGCACAATTTGGATTTGTTCCATGCAATGTTATTTTGATTGAGTGATTGATTGAGGGAAGAGGTTTGTTTTTAAAGTTAACTTCTCACAGAGGGGTGCCGTATAAAATTTAAATACCGATCTTAAGTTCAATTTCATGGTAGATGTGCGTCAAATGAAGATTGTTTAATATATTTACAAAGATGCTATTAAAATGTCTGGTGATTTCGTATTGAAAATGAGCCAAATTATGCTTATTAGTTTCCCATCTCTTATCCATCCATCCAGTTATACCTTATGTCTTGAACTTCGGAGAACATTTCAAATTTGGTATTCAGGAAATTGACTCAATTTCATTTAAAATCGAAAATCAATAATGATCAGTTGATATGTATTAAATGCTTTTCTGATAGCCTTTAGAGTGCAGTTGCTAAAACTGGTCGCAATGAAAGATATTTCAAATATAAGCTCTACAGAAAAATGAGGTACTAATTTTGTATCCAGTATTAATTTTCCTTAATTTATAAGATTTTCTTTGTCATTCAACATAAGTGAGACAACGAGACAGGACTATCACAGTATGCGTATATTTCCTAACTTGTTTGCCATAGAAACTCTATCGGTCTTGCAAGTCAACACAAATTTAACACAACTGTCGTCCACATTTAACAGCTTGGAATTTAAGTTTAATTTAGAAATTACGTTTATTTAAAAATTAAATGTTTTTATTTAATACCACGCTTTGAACAGTTTTAGCCCTCTGAAGCTTAACATTGATCTAAATAATGCTTACAAAAGAATTCCGTTCCTACGTGAGTAAAACACACAGCACTAATATTACAAAGAAAAATAACACAATGTTATGGAGAAATAACTGTTGTTTAGTGTGTTGATCATAGCTCCAAGACGGACGGAGGTTCTTGAGATGTTTCTTCGTATTTCTTGATTACCTGACTGCTCAGGAAATATTCCGCCCTTTAGGCAGCGCAAATGTTCATTAATATGTACCATTATATACCATTACATATACGACGTAGAACCAACAAAATGAGTACAAGTATATTTAAATTAATTTTTGTACAAAACGACCTCCTACATGTTTCGGCCAACGCGTGGTCATGTTCAGGGAGGAAGATGAGTGTATTACAAATTATAATTAAATTTAATTAATTTAATTACAGTTTTAATGTACTCATCTTTTGTATTTTACTTCCATGAAGATGGCCACGCGTTTGGCCGAAACATGCACGAGGTCATTGTGTATAAAAATCAATTTCAATATACTTGTGTATATTTTTTGGTAATACTGCTATACATATAATTGATTAATGCACGGATTATGGATCGTATAAACTTCACCACTGTGCTCACAATAGCTCGCCACATGAACCTATCCCAAGCGAAACCAATCCGTCCCACGTCCATCCAACTTACTCCTTTGTGACATATTCAAGTGTTATCTACCTTTAATACTTCCAAAGGGCCTTTCCTTCTGATTTCCCCACCAAGATTCTGTATGCATCCCTCTTTTCCCCATACGTGACAAGCTCCTCGCCCATCTCATCCTCCTTGGCCAGATCATGCCAATCACATGTGGTGAGGGGTAAAGTCGTGGAGCTCCGCATTACCCAGCATTCCCAGTTTCCCTCTTGCATCTATCGTCTTAGTCCCATTAGTCTGCTCCTGAATTTCTTAATGCACACAATTTTGATTTGTTACAGTCTCTTCCAAATATTTGTAAATAACCATACTTTTTAAAAAATTATTAGTTCTCTTTACATTTGGAATTTCCCCTTCATTCTGTGCACGAGACATGGACGTAAAATTTTACTTTTCTCATGTATTTACGTCAAAACCAACTTGTTTACTAGCGACTAATTACGATTCTCCGTTTTTCCTAACAGTAAGCTAGATTTTACACAATAAATTAACTGTATGGGCACAATGTAAGTTTCCTTTAAAGTTTTATCCCAATGGCTCGACAGCCCCTTGGGGCTAGGCCGCCTCATTTTCCGTGGCTTCCGACACACACTTTAGACACACTCACACTCGATAGGACTCCTCTGGACGAGTGATCAGCTCGTCGCAGAGAACTCTACCTGACAACACACAACAATCACAACAGACAGACATCCATGCCCCCGGCGGGATTCGAACCCACAATCCTAGTAAGCGAGCGGCCGCAGACCAACGCCCTGATGACCGCGCAGGACTTAACGTCTGTCAACCAGAAGACCACAATATAATACGAGCACAATATCTGAATTATAGAACGACGAACACTAATTGCCCTCAGTAATATAATGTTAAGCAGGTGACAATCAAATCCTTCACCACAGCACTCAAGAGCGATATACACTTCCAGACGTGTCTTTGATGAATTGTGGCAATAAATTCAGCGCACATACAGCGCACAAAGTCGCAAGTCTTACCTACAGCAGCGCCTGAAAGGAATAATTCTCACGACTTAAGATATTTGTGGCTATCTAAACGGTTTTACTTTATCATAAAGCAACATTATGTTTTCAGGGGTGTCACAACGTCCTTTGTGTAAGCAAGAGCGCGGCTAAACCATTAGCATTCAAACTTCGTACAGGCTTCCCCCGCTTTTCGACGATCCGCTCTTTTGACCCTTTTCAATTATAACCAGAACCCATACATTGGACGCGTGGCCCGCTCTTTCGACCTATTTCGTCATGTTTCTACGACCTTCCACGCGCTGCTTTTTCTCTCAATCGACTCGAAGCCATCTTTTCTTTCAGTCTGTGTACAGAAGTCGTTTGTGTATTGTATATATATATATATATAATATATATACAGTGTGTTATTTAGCTTTCGCACGCATTCGCAAGTGATATATAGTGCTTATTTACGTTTTTCGGCCCCCAAAATGCATTTGCAAGCTAAAATAAAGACTGGATTCCGCATTTCAACGATTTCCGGTTTTCGAGAGTGCTCTGGTCCCCTTACCTGTCGAATAAGCGGGGGACGCCTGTACTTGGAACGCCCCGGGTTGTAACCTCCACAAGGAGACCGCCTATTGTGGCTGAGTTTTTCGCAGTTTCTCGCAAAACCAAAGGAGGCTAAAATGCATTTTTTCCCTGAGCATGGTTTGATGGGACATGGGCATGTAGAAATACAGTTACACTAATTTGTAACCTCGACTCTAGATGAAATGATTATCTTCACGCTCTGGCCTCTTTAGACCAACGTAGATAGCCTAGACCAGCGGTATTCAACCTTTTGTGTTCGCGTACCCCCAGATATAATTTATCTTCAACTTTGTACCCCCAAAGTTGTTGGTGCATAATTCAAGTTATACACAGTCTATAATCTACATCTAAAATAAGTTAAATAAATTACATCCAAAATAATGTATTAAATAATAAGTTTTAAATGAGAAAAAGGAGAGTCAAGCTATTAAATAACAAATATATTATTGCCTATCATATAAAAATTAATAAAGGAACAAAGGTATTTTAGCAAAGCAAAATTATATGCACTTATGTGGAATAAAATGAAACTAGCCGCCCAGATAAGAATCGCATAAAGGAGAGAGAGAGAGAGAGAGAAATGGCGCTCCCAAATCGCATGTCCTTACGTCCGGGTCTCTTGTGGCTAACCCTAAATCTGGCCCTGATTATTCAGTGTTTATCATGAAATAATATATTTATTTTTTTTAATTTCACGTACCCCCTAAGATGTCTTCGCGTACCCCTCGGGGATACGCGTACCCCAGGTTGAATACCACTGGCCTAGAGTACCCACTATACAGGAGGCTGGGTGAACTGTATAGTTAATCTGGATGTCTGGACAAGAAATAAGTCTGCTACCCTGCCTGGAGTCAGAACACTTGTCCTCCGATGTCCAGCCTACAGCACAGTAAGCACAGTCACTTTCCTATTTCGTTTCCGACATCCCCAGAAGCACATACAGGAATGCTACATTAAATTTGGCAACTCCCACTTCCTTGCACATATTTCCAATGCATTGTTTCCTAATCTTCTTACAACTCGGAGGTATTTAGTTAAAAACAGTAAAGGGCTCCCGATGCAAGCAGCAATGGCGAACATCCACTATTAACTTCAGTTTTGTCAGGCAAATGCCGGAGTGGTATACTGAAATAGGCCACGATTCTTTGCAGTCCAGTATTCATATGCATCCTGCAACTCTGCAGTATATATTCAATATACTTCAGTAACGTACGTTAAATAGACTAATAAATGTGAAGAGATCTGTCAAAAATCAAGCCAATAAGACGAAATTCAAAATTAAGTTTTACAGCAAAAATTTCACATTGCTACTTTGGATCATGAACCCCCTATATTTAACTGCGGAAAAGTTATTGCATAATTTGTAAGGAAACCTGGCCTTCAGTGTTACAGATTATGACTTCGGACTTCCGCCGCTGTGTAAATGAAATATTCGATCATCCGGGATGTTACGCAGTGTTGATTGGTATCTAGTTACCGACGTTTCGTTTGATGATGACCCATAATTTGTCCCGAAACGTCGTTAACGACCAATCAACGCTACATAACATCCCAGAAGGGCGAAGAGCTCATTACAGATCCCCTTTAACATCACAGGCAAAAGCCTTTTGAAATAATCTTATGCTACTGAGACACATTTATTAAATTGGTTGAGCATTAAAGAACCACTATCAATCACTCCGATGTCGCCACCATTTCTTACTACCCATCATGCACGTTCCATATAAGGATGTTACACGTGTAATGATATATATCGTACAGTCAGCACCTACAAGACATGTGATAAGCTGCATACAGCTGCAGTTAAACATGACTTAGTGTGCGATCTTTTAAACAGCTGACCTCTTTGGCCAGAGGTCATCTTGAGTAACCAATAATCCCTCAGCTAGTAAAGAAATTCCTGGAATTTATGGAAACTAAAGTTTCTTTAGCCGATTCCAGTGGCCGCGCGGTCTAAGGCGTGGGTCTACGGCGCTCGCTTACTGGGATTGTGGGTTCGAATCCCGCCGAGGACATGGATGTCTGTCTGTTGTGATGTTGTGTGTTGTCAGTAAGATCTCTGCGTCGGGCTGATCACTTGTCCAGAGGAATCCTACCGAGTGTGGTGTGTTTGGGTGTGATTGTGAAGCCTCGAAAAATGAGGCGGCCTAGGCCCCCAAGGGTTGTCGAGCAATTGAAAAGAAAAGTTTCGTTGGCGTTTACATTATCTCCATTTCGGGCCGGAAAATTCTAGGCAACACCGTCACTGTAAAGCACGAGAGAGTCAAGTAATTTTTTAAAATGCTTGAGGTTCCCAAAGCAGCATTGCTTCGGTGATTAAAGAAAAACTGTGATATAAATGTAGCCTTGGGCATTTATTCTCTAGAAATAAAACATGATAAGTTTATTATAGAACATTTATCATAAAAATGTCCTTATTTAGAAAAATCTAAACGAGAACTAGACAATTACAAAAACACAAGTTGTCTAACTTGGCACCTTTTTACACAGAAATCCGAAATAATTCAGATCTTGGCTTCTTTAACAAACTTTCCAATTTTGTTTATGAAAGTGGCAAATGGAAAGAAAAACAATGAGGAATTGCGAACAATAAAAATTAAGAATTCGTTCAACTGGGATACTAAGCTACATCACTCTATAAGTGGTTCCCGACGTTTCGAAGAATTTTAGTGTTTTCGAAACGTCAGGAACCGCCCACCCAATGATGCACCGTCATATCACCCGAGAAGCGATTTCTCAACCCCAACTCTGTGAAAATCTCAATGAATTGGTGGTTGTATTTTGAGGCAGTTGTAATGCCTGCATTGCGGATTGGACAAAACCGACCAAATCGTCGGTGTCCGGCCTCAGAATCAAAATCGAGATCTGCAGAATACGAAGACATAACCATAATGTGAAGTAAGAGATTGATAGGGCGATTTAAAGCTGATATTTCACGCACATGTTAAGTTAGACTTCTCGGGATTCGAAGTAGAGATGCTGTTTCATGAATCAGGCTGCTGCTGCTGATGGCTGTCAGTCCGTCCGTCACGTGAACTGATCACATCAGGTTATATATGGGCCAGGAGAAAGCAGTGTCCACGTCATCGCTTGCAAGTATCGTCAAAATGACAGTGATACAGCCGACCGCAAATACAGGCATACACAAAAGAATGGTGCGGTTTTAATAGTGTTCACTATTAAAACCGCACCATTCTTATGTGTATAACCTGTACTACAACAGAAGGTGACACAGACACCGCGACTGGTATCACTTCTGCTTTTAGCGTAGCTCACATCAAAGCAGTAACAAAGAAAATTGCATTCACTTGTTTTCTTTGCCTAAATGCCGGCCATAAACACGTGGATGTACAAACTCTACATATTCCCGATCTCAACACTAGTAATGCCGCACAGTACGAGATCTGAAATTCTGACGACGGTAAGTATTGACATCATGATCTTCTTTGTACGACGCCGTGTACCTTCTCAGATGGTTATTGGCTGAAATGGATATAGCAGGTCCATCGATTTATTGGGACACTACCAAACTACACAGCGTCACGTTTTAACAAATGATAATTTAATGTTCATATTAGTGGATTTGAGCCGATCCCAGTGGCCGTGCGGTCTAAGGCGTGGGTCTGCGGCGCTTCGCTTACTAGGATTGTGGGTTCGAATCCCGCCGGGGGCATGGATGTGTGTCTGTTGTGAGTGTTGTGTGTTGTCAGGTAGAGGTCTCTGCGACGGGCTGATCACTCGTCCAGAGGAGTCCTACCGAGTGTGGTGTGTCTAAAAAGTGTGATCGTGAAGCCTCGATAATGAGGAGGCCCTGGCCCACTAGGGGTTCTTGCGCCATTGGAAAAAAATTAGTGGATTTGAAAAGCACAAACCATTTACTATAGGCATATAGACGTAATAACAGAAACATTTCTCTTAATGGGGAGAATATGATTCAAATCTTCTGTGACGTAACGCTGTGCGTTTTGGCGACGTTTCGAACAATCGTACTCTCTTCATCTTAAGGGTCAATAAATTTCAGACTGGAATTTGACTGCTTGACCCTGACGATGGAGGCGTTACGATCTTTCGAAACGTCGAGAACTACTCTCCCAACGGCACACCGTCTCATCACAGAAGACTTGAATCTTCAGCAACACCGCTGTGAGAACCTGAAATATCACACGAACTTTTATACGTGGCTGACTGATTGAATGTCCAAACTTTGCCTTCAGTTTTTCTGTACAGAAGATATAATAGTCGTTCAGGTCGTGCCATGGTTCAGGCGGTTAGTCGTCGGCTTCCACTGCGGAAACCCGGGTTCGATCCCTGGCCAGTCCATGTGGGGTTTGTGGTGGACAAAGTGGCACTAGGACAGGTTTTTCTCCGAGTTGTCTGTTTTCCCTTGTCAATCTCATTCCACTGGTGCTCCATTACTTGTAAAACTTGTTAAAAAAAACTGCTCATCTTCAACACAGGGTTGTACAAAAAGCCTTAAGGCTGTGGTGGGTCCGTAGCATCTGCTGCGGGGCCCTTCACCATGTAAAAAAAAAATAGTAATTCTGTTGGTCACCCCTCCTGTTGAGAACACAATTCGACATCAGACAGACAGGTACACGAGGAGACACACAGTGCTGGCATTACATTCATAGCTCCGTAGCTGAACTTGGCTTCCTTATAAATCTATGTTGACCGCTTTGCAATCAGACGGACCTTCCTTTATTGCTTAGTATTTATGAAGGGCGTAAAAGTCTTCATTACTTTATGACATCCCTCAAGTATCTGAGGAAAGGTGTGCTGGCCCAGGGTTATATTTCCTGACGCCTGGTGGTGACGTCACAGTTATAGTAGCAGGCACGTATCTGTGCTACTGATGTGCCTGAGAAGTACATGGCAGGGTAGCAGGTAAGGAAACATAAACCGTACCAAATACAGTGTGTATTTTATGACACAGAAACTCTGAATCCGCATGGACATCCCGTAACGGCTGCGGTACTCAGTACAACGACGAAAGAAACACACTGTATAAACATTATTTCCCAGTTTTACGTCTTCATTAAGCTTCTTATCTTAGTTCGGTGTCATAATGTAGTTGGTTTACACGGTATATGCGATTGAGACCTTTGCTCTTCTCGGATGTTACTCAGCATTTATTCGTAGTTATTTACCACGTTTCCGGACAACCTATCGGTCCCATCTTCAGAGGTCAAACAGCTTGAACCTTGAATATGGGGCCGACAGGCTGTCCCGAAACGTCGGTAACTACAATAAAAGCTGCATGATATCCCACAACAGGAAAGATCTCACTTACACCGCAGCGGAAGCCTCAAATCACGTAGGCTACAGGCGATTTTTTGTTCGCCTAAGTACCAGATAGTGACTTAGACGAGCGGTAAGTTTCGTTCAGTCCGCTATTACACAGATGTCACAAAGTGCTTTGAGACTCCACATTAGTGAGCTTCATGCACCTCTCTACTAAGACCATCACTGCTTTACTGTGAAAGTAGTTGATACATTCATGTCTAAAGAGGTTGTCATTCAAATACATTTCAAAGGCTCTGACGACGTTATGTAACACAGAGAACTGATTGGTTTCTGGACTTTGTACATCGTCCGGAAATATAAAATAACGACGTTTCGGAATCTGGATCTGCTTCCGTCCTAGGTGATGGGGGAGGGAGACACCTAGTCTGTTGGGTCCCTTAGATAGAGCTAGCCTCAATGACTGGACGATGGAAAAGTTCCAGAAACCAATTAGTTCTCTTGGTTGTCATTCGTTTCTATGGAAACCAAATAAGACGACACTACAATACCGTAACAGTAAACTTACGAAAATGCAAGTTTCATTTGATATTATAGCAATGATCTTCCTTTCTAAAATATAAATATCAAACCTCATGTTTTATCCATATGTCTTGAGGATGTATGAGAGACACGGCATAAATACAGGGCATACACAAAAGAATGGTGCGGTTTTAATAGTGTTCACTATTAAAACCGCACCATCATTTTGTGTATGTCCTGTATTTAGTTTTCACAGTACAAATTCTCATACAAAACTGTAATGAACAGAAGTCAGCGTTTCTGTGCCCATAGGTCACGTTACGCTACCATTATTATGGTTACTATATCTAAATTTATTTCCACAATGTTTCTTCGGCTCCCGAGCAAGCATTTTAGGTGAAAAGAGAGTTCAAAGGTTTCTGAAGAGCTGCAGTGTGTAGAAGTGTGTCCAAAGGAACAAGAGATGTCTGTAAGCATCGCAGCTAACGTAGTATTTGTCAACATTTTTTCCACAGAAATTCAACAGGAATCCCACTTTGAGATCAAGAAATAAATGTAACTTATCCAAACTCTATTACAATTTATACGCTAGGATTTCCAGTCCCTGAACAATTCGAGGTCCATATGTACAAATAGCATCGCGCCCATATTTTTAAAAATCAAGAATTTGGGCTGCATTATAAGAGTGCCTTATGCCACTCTAGCTCAGCGCTGTGCAGTTCATTTACAAATTCGTCTAGAGCAGGGCGGACAGACGCCACAACTACAGGCAATATTACGAAGCAAACAGCGCCACCGCAACCGATGTACTTGTGTGTGTGTGTGTGGCGTGTGTGTGTGGTGCGTTTGTGCGTTGTGTTGTGAGGTTTCTACTGTTGGGGTTATTCGTAGTTTAATATTTACGGTTTTTACACCGCATGGCAACGTAAACTGATACCGACGTTTCGGAGGAACATCTTGTCTCTAACTTCATCATTCCATAGAGTGTTCAAGTTGACTTCATAACACGGCTAAAGTGTCGCTAAAAAGTCTCTTTTAAGTTTTCAAAATTGCTTCAGCGTTCTATTTCGCATTTGCCAGGAAAAGGGTTAAAACACATCGTAATGTCTGCGGGCAACATAAGACGTGTCGCGAGCACCATGTTGCCCGCGAGCTACGGTTTGGGCAGTCCTTGAGTAGATAGTAGCTGAATTAATGAGCATGAGGCATTGGTGGGATGATACTGACAGGGGAAAACCGAAGTACTGGAGGAAAAACCTGTCCCAGTGTCAGTTTATCCATCACAAAAAGGCACGTATGCCGGCTGCTAACAGCCAGAATTACGGCCAGTCCGCCATATAATGTTTCTCCTAATCTCCTTCCTGTCTTCTGCACTCCAAAGTGCGTCCTAAATAAGGCAAGTGTGTATAAATTCCGTGTATTTACGGTGACATATTAGTGGTGTATGGTCTGTCTAGCGGAGGTGACACGGCCGTGTCTCAACCTTTACCCATCCTGGACTACTATACTAACTAACTAACTAACTAACTAACTCCATGTAGCACAGTCCTTCTTGAGAAACTAACAGGTTGTCAGCTAGTCAAGAAATTCCCCGCGTTTTATGGAACTCGAAGGTTCATTACCGCATTAACAACAGCCCGCCACCTGTCCCTATCCTGAGCCATATCAATCCAGTCCACGCCCCCATCCCACTTCTTGAAATCCATTTTAATATTATTCTCCCATCTACGCCTGGGTCTTCCAAGTAGTCTCCTTCCCTCAGGTCTCCCCACCAAAACCCTGTATGCACCTCTCCCCTCACCCATACGTGCTACATGCCCCGCCCACTTCATTCTTCTCGATTTGATCACCCGAATAATATTTGGTGATCAGTACATATCATTAAGTTCCTCGTTATGTAGTCTTCTCCACTCCCCTGTTACCTCGTCCCTCTTAGCCCAAATATCCCCCTCAGCACCCTATTCTCGAACACCCTCAGCCTATGTTCCTCCCTCAGTGTGACAGACCAAGTTCACACCCACACAAAACAACAACACAATTACAGTTCTGTATATCTTAATGTTTGTATATTTGTACAGCAAACCGTAAGACACAAAATCTGCACCGAATGATAACAAGCATTACGTGACTTCAATCTGCTCTTAATTTCTTAACGAATGGAATTTCGATTTGTTACGGCTGTTCCCAAATATCTGAACTGTTCCACACTTTCAAAGGATTCATTATCTGTCTTTATGTTGCGACTGCTCTTTCAATAAACAACAATTACCCTCAACTACGATGTTTCTTACAATGTAGCAATTTCAACCAGTATTTAACCTATCACAACTCTATTTTAATTTAATCCTCCATTTTCTACATTACACGAATGCACGTAAAGTCAAGAAGAAGCAAATATTCGAATGAAAAAGAAAAGTAAAATAAATATGTACAGTAACATATCTGATCTGTAACATATCTGATGCTGTAACATATCTGATGCTGTAAATATCTGATGCTGTAACATATCTGATACTGTAACATATCTGATGCTGTAACATATCTATGCTGTAACATATCTAATGCTGTAACATATCTGATGCTGTAACATATCTAATGCTGTAACATATCTAATGCTGTAACATATCTGATGCTGTAACATATCTAATGCTGTAACATATCTGATGCTGTAACATATCTGATGCTGTAACATATCTGATGCTGTAACATATCTGATGCTGTAACATATCTGATGCTGTAACATATCTGATGCTGTAACATATCTGATGCTGTAACATATCTGATGCTGTAACATATCTGATGCTGTAACATATCTGATGCTGTAACATATCTGATGCTGTAACATATCTGATGCTGTAACATATCTGATGCTGTAACATATCTGATGCTGTAACATATCTGATGGTAACATGTAACATATCTGATGCTGTAACATATCTGATGCTGTAACATATCTGATGCTGTAACATATCTGATGCTGTAACATATCTGATGCTGTAACATATCTGATGCTGTAACATATCTGATGCTGTAACATATCTGATGCTGTAACATATCTGATGCTGTAACATATCTGAATCTGTAACATATCTGATGCTGTAACATATCTGATGCTTAAACATATCTGATGCTGTAACATATCTGATGCTGTAACATATCTGATGCTGTAACATATCTGATGCTGTAACATATCTGATGCTGTAACATATCTGATGCTGTAACATATCTGATGCTGTAACATATCTGATGCTGTAACATATCTGATGCTGTAACATATCTGATGCTGTAACATATCTGATGCTGTAACATATCTGATGCTGTAACATATCTGATGCTGTAACATATCTGATGCTGTAACATATCTGATGCTGTAACATATCTGATGCTGTAACATATCTGATGCTGTAACATATCTGATGCTGTAACATATCTGATGCTGTAACATATCTGATGCTGTAACATATCTGATGCTGTAACATATCTGATGCTGTAACATATCTGATGCTGTAACATATCTGATGCTGTAACATATCCATTAACATCTGCCATAAACATGGTAATTACTTCAGTTCTGTAATTAATACTGAAGACCTTAGAAATGCCGGGAGGTCATTATATTTGACAACGAAATTTCGCATTAAGTAGTGTGTGTCATAAAGTCTAGAAAGCCGGTGATCTCTGCCTTCGAAGCATCTCTGGCTGTAAATTACAACCTCCAATTCGAAAGCACATAGACGAGTGTTTAACACGTGCGATAAACACCGTTGTACACTTTGTACAATGGATACTCTCACATTTTAGCTTTTTTTCCAATGCCTCGACAGCCCCTTGGGGGCCTAGGCCGCCTCATTTTACGACGCTTCACGATCACACATTTTAGACACACCACATTCGGTAGGACTCCTCTGGACGAGTGATCAGCCCGTCGCAGAGACCTCTACCTGACAACACACAACACTCACAACAGACAGACATCCATGCCCTAGGCGGGATTCGAACCCACAATCCCAGTAAGCGAGCGGCCGTAGACCGACGCCTTAGACCTCGCGGCCATTGGCATCGGTTTTTAGCTTATTACGTGTGCAAATATAATGATTGGCAATTTTGTGTCACAGGGATATATTTTACTACAGAAAGCAGTCCTTTTTAAAAGCATAGGTAAAGTTGTCTCCGCCAATGCAATGATGGCATATAGGGAGAGTTGAGGTACAGCTCCACATATTCTTAAATCCAAAAGATTTGTTACAGAGTTAGAAGTTTTAGTAGAAATAAAGGTAAAATCATCATTATATTTAATTATGTAAAAGCGCCATAAAGACATAAAAGGAAGTGAAAATATAGCTCCACTTGTTCTTAACCTTGGCACTAGATGGAGGTGTGTGGTTAGCTCTACTCTCCGACCGCTTTAATCCCGGGGAAGTAGCGCCCGGCACCTTTTGGGATAGGAAGTTGGGAAGGCTGCAGTTCCGCTGTGGACGTTTTGAATAGGAGAGAAATATTTTGCCCCCATCGAGAATCGAACCACAAATCGTCGGTTGTCTAGCCCACAGCTAGAAACTATACCGACTGAACTATACCGACTGAACTATACCACTGAACTATACAGACTGAACTATACCGTCTGAACTATACAACTGAACTATACCGACTGAACTATACCGACTGAACTATACCGACTGAACTATACCGACTGAACTAAACCGACTGAACTATACCGACTGAACTATACCGACTGAACTAAACCGACTGAACTATCCAGGCTCCCCAGAAATTTTATATTTCATTTTTCTGTGCTTAGTGGCCGCGCCGTCTAAAGTGTTGGTCTGGGCCTTTCTCTTGCTGGGATTGCGGGTTCGAATCCCAGTGCGGGCATGGATATCTGTCTCTAGTGAGTGTTGTGTGTTGTCAGGTAGTCTCTGCGTTGGGTTGATCACTCGTCCAGAGGAGTCCTACCTATTGTGGTGTGTCTGAGTGTGATCGTGAAGCCTCGATAATGAGGAGGCCTGGCCCCCAAGGGGCTGTTGCGCCATTGGAGAAAAATATCTTCTGTGATCCATTATACAAAGTTTTAATGTATATCAGTCTATGTTTTAATTATAGGATGACAGATGGTACAGAAGGAACTTGGAAGGAATGTCTTTGGCATAATCGAGGTATAGTCAAGCAATTAGCTGTATGAATTGAGAAAAATTAGGACAATTCTGGGTTAGGGTGGCGGGTGTGTCTACTGAGATCGGATCTCAGTACCTCCATAACAGAAGTCTATAGCGGTAGCTCTACAAAGAAGTGTTCGGTTATAGGTCGCAACACTTTGTGTGTAAATTCCCTATTAATGCGAGTACATTGTCACACGATTGAGGCAGGGAATATGCGTATTGCCCCAGGGGACACTGCCCCTATCATCAGGTCACCTTAAACAATGTTTAATGACGTAGGTACACCTCCTCGGACATAACAGCGCGCCGCGATCACCTGCAGATTTGCCTTCCAGCTCCAGCGGAGGTGAAGAATGGTCGCCATAATTTCCAATTACACCACGTCGACAAGTGGAGAAAATATGGCAGCGACGTGACTCATATCTCCAGGTAAACAAACCTCATTACCCCCAGAAAGGCACAGAACTTCACCTCCGAGCGCAATTCTTCATGATTTACTTCCCACTTTGTACCATTCACACTGGATACGTCACTGAAACGCGCTAACAAATTATTTGGTCTCTGCAGGGAGTCCAACTGAGGACCAACTAAAGCTATTACAATTACGAATCGACTACGAAACGACCTAGAGGCAACAGCAATCTTTACAACACGAATTTTAACCAGTCTTCGGATTTTTATTGCTTCGTGCTTTCTGGCACAATTATCAGTTATTAAACTTTTTTTTTTTACAAATGACTTACGCACATGCGTAAAACATACAATATGGTCAGAGCTGAAAGATTTATTTCAGGCTTCCGCCGCTGTGTTATGAGATCTGCGCTGTTCTAGGATATTACGCGGTGTGGTATGTGGTAAATGATAGGACCGATAGGATGTCCCGAAACGTCGGAAACAATTACCACACGACGCCGCGTAATATCCCAGAAGAAGCGCAGATCAGAGCCGAAACATATCAACAGTGGAACATTGCACTGTAGTCAAGAACATGTTTTATAAATATATTATTTATGGTTATGCTTAGTTCTATGACTTGCCTGTGGATATATGCGAAATGTATGCAAAATTCAGTTATAAAAAATAATGAGACCATTTGTGAGAGATGGAATAAATGGGGACATTAAATTAGACTAACCCTTGATGTTGCCTTAAAGGCATGAGGTGCAATTGCGGTACTGCTCGGCTCTTACTTAAACCTCACAACAGAAACAAGTGAATGGTCAGTTTCAATTCGCGGCCTTTATACCACAGAAGAATACTCCCGGTACCCTTTATACACAGAAGAATACTCCCGGTACCCTTTATACCACAGAAGAATACTCCCGGTACCCTTTATACCACAAGATAATACTCACGGTACCCTTTATACCACAGGAGAATACTCCCGGTACCCTTTATACCACAGGCGAATACTCCGGTACCCTTTATACCACAGAAGAATACTCCCGGTACCCTTTATACCACAGAAGAATACTCCCGGTACCCTTTATACCACAAGATAATACTCCCGGTACCCTTTATACCACAGGAGAATACTCCCGGTACCCTTTATACCACAGGCGAATACTCTCGGTACCCTTTATACCACAGAAGAATACTCCGGTACCCTTTATACCACAGAGAATACTCCCGGTACCCTTTATACCACAGGAGAATACTCCCGGTACCCTTTATACCACAGGAAGAATACTCCCGGTACCCTTTATACCACAGGAGAATACTCCCGGTACCCTTTATACCACAGGAGAATACTCCCGGTACCCTTTATACCACAGAAGAAAACTCCCGGTACCCTTTCAAAACGGTGGGACATGTAAAGTGCTATCTGTTTTGCTTCTACGCATGCGTGGACAAAACATCACTTTTTAACCACCATAAGTTAAAGAAAGTCCTACGTAGTAACCGTAACAAAAAAAAGTTACAAAAAACTACATAGGCTACCTAGAATGGAACGAATGTCAATGCTTTAATGGGACAGAAGGCAGTTTTCATTCAGGTGACGTAAGGCGGAAATTAATTGTTAATATTTAGATATTTACAAGAAACATTCATGTATGTTTCACATTTCGTCATATGTTGTTCGAATAAATGTTGAAGTGGCTTAAAATTACAAATCGAGAAAATTAAATAAGGAAAATAAAGATTTTGTAAACAATAAAAAAAAATAAATATATTTTTTCAATGGCTCGACAGCCCCTTGGGGGCCTAGGCCGCCTCATTTTTCGACGCTTCACGATCACACTCAGACACACCACACTCGGTAGGACTCCTCTGGACGAGTGACCAGCCCGTCGCAGAGACCTCTACCTGACAACACACAACACTCACAACAGACAGACATCCATGCCCCCGGTGGGATTCGAACCCACAATCCCAGTAAGCGAGCGTCCGCAGACCGACGCCTTAGACCGCGGCCACTGGGATCGGCCTAATATATTATTATACATCCGTCTATTCATTCAAAGGGAAATCTTTGCCACTTCTGATATCTAGCTACAGTAAAGAGGCATTTTTATATTAAAATTTTACTGAATACACGCGGTATTTTCCTCTTTTCCTTTGTGAAAATTATGCAATATAATACCAATTAAAACGCGGGTAAAATCCCTGATATTTACCGCTGATAGGTCCTGCTGTTATTGTTACCTGCTGACAGTGACACATACAGGCTATACACAAAAGAATGGTGCGGTTTCCCTTTATTCACCATTGAAACCGCACCATTCTTTTGTGTATACCCTGTATAGCTGCACAACACACGCCCAAATGCCCGTAAACCCCTTCTCAATACACAACATCTGCTTACTGTACCACTGCGTTCTCAAGTGCTACATCCTGTGATTATTTTGGCCCAGCATAGCATAATGCAATGACTAACGACAGGCCGGGTGACCGAGGTTACAGTCATTCCTAAGGTATGAAGTGTTTTCAAGTACCACGCCCGGAACGGGTCTGGGGGCCACCCAGCTTGCTATCCGTGGATACAAGGGGCTGTTTGCTCGGGGGACAATGTGACCAGATAGATAAGCTGATCAGCACTTTCATGCCACCTACACGCCTTCAGAAACTGGGTCATGTACCGAGAGCCAAATTCAACCCTCTTTTTTCCTCTTCTTCTCCTTTTTTCTACTACTACCACTACTACTAATAATAATAATAATAATAATAAAAATAATAATAATTTTTTTCTTTCTTTGGCGCTACAGCCCAAATCGGGCCCTGGCCACCTCATTGTTGAGGTTTCTAGATCACAAACAATTAGGCAGACACACGGTAGGGCTCCTCTGAACGAGTGATCAGCTCGTCGCAGAGACCGCTACCTAAACAACACACAACAAACACAAGAGAAAAACATCCATGCTCTCAGTGGGATTCGAACCCGCGATCCCAGCAATCAAACGACTGTAGACCTACGCCTTAGAGCGCAAGGCCACCGGTAATTTACCACTACGATCCTCTACATGCCAAAACACTTTAAATGACAAAGTCCTAAAAACAAATGGTTCGCAATTTTAAAAGACATTTAAGAATTCTTCTAATACATTTCCTCCTAGTTTCTTGAACTGCCAAAAGTTACCACAGAAGACACTTCACTAACGGAGCGTCATAGAGCGACGGCGTTGGTTTTCAGCAGCCGATGTCTTTCACAACATGTAGCACGTTAAAATGGCTTTACGGTTTTAATACTTGAAGCTCGACAGCGGTGACATGTCACTCCGTGTGATCTGGCAGTTGGATATTAGCGGTTTGGATGACACCGCTTGCTGAATCCGCATGCTTGGTACGTATGCACCTAGCTAAGCGGTATCAGGCTTTAGAAAACAGTAACGTTTATTGAAACATGCTACCTGGAAGCCACCAATACTGACAGCAGTGGCGGTAGGTAATAAGTTTCTATTTGAATGTACGAGTTCTTTTGCGGTTTGTCGGACACTATCAGTAACCGAGTTTGTGGAAGGTTCAATGAGACAATCACCGATGAACTGGAAAAGATTTGGAAGGAAACAGTAACGGTATACTCGAAATACTTGCCCAGAATTTGCCTCGAGTGACGGAAGAAAAATTACTCATTATGGTAAATTACCAAGCAAGATCAGAAATACATGACGAGGAACTTAATGATCTGTACTGATCACCAAATATTATTCGGGTGATCAAATCAAGAACAATGAGGTGAGCGGGGCATGTAGCACGTATGGGTGAGGGGAGAGGTACATACAGGATTTTGGTGGGGATACCTGAGGGAAGGAGACCACTTGGAAGACCGAGGCGTAGATGGGAGGATAATATTAAAATGGATCTTCAAGACGTGGGATGGGGGCGTGGATGGATTGATATGGCTTAGGATAGGGACAGGTGGAGGGCTGTTGTGAATGCAGTAATGAACCTTAGGTTTCCATAAAACGCGGGGAATTTCTTGACTAGTTGACGACCTGTTAGCTTCTCAAGGAGGACTGTGCTACATGGAGTTAGTTAGTTAGTTAGTTAGTTAGATCAGAAATAGTTATCTCTCACATACAAGACTAGAGCTTTGTCGCTATACCAAAGCATTCGTTTAGAATTTATAAACAAAATATTAAACACTGTGTTGCGAGGCCGAGTAGAACGATAGAAAATTAACGACGTTTCGAAGGAACCTGCTGCTGTCATATTCCATATAAAATTCAATTTTATACCCTTAATCACATACTCAGCAACTTCGTCCAAAACGTCAGTACCACGTACAAGCCTATTCTGTGTCACAATTCACAATACTAAAATTAAACATACAATTTCAGTTACCATAAAAGTTAGTTCAGCCACTAACATCCCTCGCTGACCGTCGCACAGTACGACTACTTGTCACTTGTACCGCTGAGGGCCGCACATAATGTTTAATCTAGTAAGTGGGCACTTGGTGCTCATGTGTTGTCTTCTGAGTCAATACACGTCGCTGCAATTACGAAGCGCGCCGCGGGAGGGCGCGGGTCCGGGCATTCCACAGACTGGACAGCTAACGACTGCAAGAGTGGCGCATGGGCCCACACAGTGTCAGCCTGAGCCATTGCATTCCACCTACTTCTGTTCTAGATAAAACGTAAAGTTTAAGATATCCCTGTCCACGTCATGATAGCATATAGAGTGGAGTTATGGCTCCACGCATTCTTTACCTCGTCACTAGATAGAGGTGACTGGTCAGCGTGAGCCATTGCATTCCACCTACTTCTGTTCTAGATAAAACGTAAAGTTTAAGATCTCCCTGTCCACGCCATGATAGCATATAGATTGGAGTTATGGCTCCACTAATTCTTAACCTCGTCACTAGATAGAGGTGACTGGTCAGCGTGAGCCATTGCATTCCACCTACTTCTGTTCTAGATAAAACGTAAAGTTTAAGATATCCCTGTCCACGTCATGATAGCATATAGAGTGGAGTTATGGCTCCACGCATTCTTTACCTCGTCACTAGATAGAGGTGACTGGTCAGCGTGAGCCATTGCATTCCACCTACTTCTGTTCTAGATAAAACGTAAAGTTTAAGATCTCCCTGTCCACGTCATGATGGCATATAGAGTGGAGTTATGGCTCCACGCATTCTTTACCTCGTCACTAGATAGAGGTGACTGGTCAGCGTGAGCCATTGCATTCCACCTACTTCTGTGCTAGATAAAACGTAAAGTTTAAGATCTCCCTGTCCACGTCATGATAGCATATAGAGTGGAGTTATGGCTCCACGCATTCTTTACCTCGTCACTAGATAGAGGTGACCGGTCAGCGTGAGCCATTGCATTCCACCTACTTCTGTTCTAGATAAAACGTAAAGTTTAAGATATCCCTGTCCACGTCATGATGGCATATAGAGTGGAGTTATGGCTCCACGCATTCTTTATCTCGTCACTAGATAGAGGTGACCGGTCAGCGTGAGCCATTGCATTCCACCTACTTCTGTTCTAGATAAAACGTAAAGTTTAAGATATCCCTGTCCACGTCATGATGGCATATAGAGTGGAGTTATGGCTCCACGCATTCTTTATCTCGTCACTAGATAGAGGTGACCGGTCAGCGTGAGCCATTGCATTCCACCTACTTCTGTTCTAGATAAAACGTAAAGTTTAAGATATCCCTGTCCACGTCATGATGGCATATAGAGTGGAGTTATGGCTCCACGCATTCTTTATCTCGTCACTAGATAGAGGTGACCGGTCAGCGTGAGCCATTGCATTCCACCTACTTCTGTTCTAGATAAAACGTAAAGTTTAAGATATCCCTGTCCACGTCATGATGGCATATAGAGTGGAGTTATGGCTCCACGCATTCTTTATCTCGTCACTAGATAGAGGTGACTGGTCAGCCAGACACCTTGGCCACTGTACTCAAGGTAAAGAACGCCTATACCCAATGAATAGTGGGCTGTGTGGGCCTCACAGCCGGTCTGGGCGTTTTGGAAAAGAGAAGAATTTTTGCCCCTAATTACGACGTATGCAATCTGTACTGAGCTTGACGTGCTAATGTCGAATGATAAAGGTTTCCAGTAGCATGAAATCTGTGGTCTTCTGGGTTATTACACGGCGTCGTATGGTAATTATTTACCGACGTTTCGGGACAACGTAACGGTCCCATCATCACGGGTCAAGATTCCGAGTAGGAAAGCTCGGAATCTTGACCCGAGAGGATGGGACCGATACGTTGTCCCGAAACGTCGGTAAATAATAACCACACGACGCCGTGTAATAACCCAGAAGACCACAGGTTTCATCAACATCGCGGCGGAAGTCTGAAATCAAGGTTCTAGTAACATGTTTTTGGTCCTGTAAAGGAGTTAACATTGTTCGTGACACAGCAAGTACAGGGCATACACAAAAGAATGGTGCGGTTTTAATAGTGAACACTATTAAAACCGCACCATTCGTTTGTGTACGCCCTGTATTTTTGTTACTCACACCGTGCATATTCTTACAATTAACACAACAACCAACTTACGCACTTGATAAAATACATTCATGAACAAGTATAAGACTGCTACATGTTTCGGCATTTGGGTGCCATTATCGGAATTATTCAGAACAAATGAGTATCGGACTTGTACTCCTTTCTTCCGAATAACTCCCTGATGACGTCACCCAAATGCCGAAACATGTAGGAGTTTTGTACTTGTTCTTATATTTATTTTATTAAGCGCATAAATTGGTTGATATATTAACACAGAAGTTATACTGCATTTTGTAATAGATTACTTTGCAAAACCTACTCAAAAACCTACGCCTTAAAAGTCGTAGCATATCTGATGAAAAATGCATAAATTAAATTGTTAAATTTCGGTGTTGATAGTATTTCAGGATTCACGATTTCTTGGATGTGACACTGTGTCGTTGTGTGAATAGTTTCCGACGTTTCGAATGTATTAAATTCTTCGAAACGGCGGGAACTACTTGCTAAACTGCACACCTCTTACCCCACAAACATGCAGCTCACAGTGTCACGTTGCACAGTGCCCCAGTCCTTAGCAACACCACCTCTCGTTAGACAGGACTTGATTAAGACTGTGAAAATCACCTCCAGTTTCATCACCTTCAAGAATTTCAATGGTTAGTCGCCTAAAAGGTAGGTGAGGGGAGGCAGAATTAATACAAAGCTCAAAGCGAAGGGTAAATAAAGTCGAATGAAACAATAAATTTACACTGATGTACGGATCTGTATACAAAGAAAACGTGGGCTTGTGAGTTCACCATGTTGTGTGTGTGTGTGTGTCTAGATTTGTGTTCCCAATTTAAAATTTTGAAACAACTGACTGATTTTCATGAAACTTTGCATCAGTATTTTTTCCACTGGAAAACACATCAAAGTTATTAATTTAAATTCCTTAGAATCCTCTAACAACATGGCGGACATGCGAAATCTTCAGGTGAGAGTGACATTCCCGACACTAGCGACAATAAGTTTTTGTAATTTTGCCTGTTGTTTTGTATGGGTGTGACACTTGGTCTCTCACACTGAGGGAGGAACATAGGCTGAGGGTGTTCGAGAATAGGGTGCTGAGGGGGATATTTGGGACTAAGAGGGACGAGGTAACAGGGGAGTGGAGAAGACTACATAACGAGGAACTTAATGATCTGTACTCATCACCAAATATTTTTCAGGTGATCAAATCAAGAATAATGAGATGGGTGGGGCATGTAGCACGCATGGGTCAGGGAAGAAATGCATACAGGATTTTGGTGGGGATACCTGAGGGAATGAGACCATTTGGAAGACCTGAGCGTAGATGGGAGGATAATATTAAAATGGATCTTCAAGAAGTGGGATGGGGGGCATGGACTGGATTGATATGGCTCAGGATAGGGACAGGTGGCGGGCTGTTGTGAATGCGGTAATGAACCTTTGGGTTCCATAAAACACGGGGAATTTCTAGACAAGCTGACGACCTGTCAGCTTCTCAAGAAGGACTGTGCTACATGGAGTTAGTTATTTTATTTAGTTTAAAAGGTGTGTAAGGTGTAGGGTTCTCATGGAGGTTAATATGAAGAACACTACTACCTTCCATTTAATGACGGCGTTACTCTGGTATAATCTTACTGACGTTTCGGACAATCCTGCTACCTACATCTTCAGTATAGACAAGTCAAGATGTAGGCAAAATGTTCCTCCGAAACGTCGTTAAATATCTATCAGCGTACACGTCGTCACATCCCATAGAAAAATATTCTTCAATAAAGTATTCGAGTGCTATTGTCCCATATGCCACTCTTGCTTTCGTCACGTTCAGTTGAATTTGCTTAGCGACCTCTATTCTGTTAGATTTGACCTTCTTCTAGGGCACTCAATGAGCTGTTTGTTACTTGCGAACGACTCTTCAAGTCTTTCTTCTATTTCAAGAGCCATTACAGGGAATGGGTATGACGTCAGTGTAATATTGGTACAGATCTGCTCTTCACTAGGGTGAGGTAGTCAAACACGGACATGAATGCCCCGAGTGTGATAGTTATGGCCTTACACTGCGGTTGGTGAAGTCACAGTTACTTGCTACAGCGGCCCAGTGTTCTGTTTGCTTTACTTATTGTCCCCCCCCCTGCATTCCTAGAATCCTTGTATGAATTTTAACACCCTAATAGAATTTAACAACTTGTAAACCTGACTACGGAAAAACTGATGTCACGTGTTAACCTTTAACGGAGACCAAGCCGCCTGGCTTCAGTGTAATTTTCTACCGATGGATTACTGGAATGTAAGAAAAACTCATATATATATATATATATATACATATATATATGAATTTAATAAGAGGCGTTGTTGATTGGTTCATCAAACAGCTGTCAGAATGTTAGATCTCCCAGATATATATTTTATTGTTCATTTAACGAATCTGTTAGCATCTCTTAGAGTATTAAGTCACGTGATGGTGACATGACTACAAAGAACAAAATGGAAAGGACGAGAAAAGCAAGCGAGTGTCGCCTAATTTAAGGTGTTGTCCGGTCAGTTGGCCGGAGGATTTGATAGAACCATGGAAATCCTCAGGACAGCCTGTCTTTGGGTTAAAGGCTTGTGAGTAATAAGTTTTAAACACAGGACATATCAATGATGGTTTCAGAGAATAACCTGGAGATGTCAATGATAGGTTAAGAAGATACCCTGGAGATGTCAATGATAGGTTAAGAAGATACCCTGGAGATGTCAATGACAGGTTAAGAAGATACACTAGGGATGTCAATGACAGGTTACGAATATACCCTGGAGATGTCAATGACAGGTTAAGAAGATAACCTGGAGATGTCAATGACAGGTTAAGAAGATACGCTAGGGATGTCAATGACAGGTTACGAATATACCCTGGAGATGTCAATGACAGGTTAAAAAGATACCCTGGAGATGTCAATGATAGGTTAAGAAGATACACTAGGGATGTCAATGACAGGTTACGAATATACCCTGGAGATGTCAATGACAGGTTAAGAAGATAACCTGGAGATGTCAATGACAGGTTAAGAAGATACACTAGGGATGTCAATGACAGGTTACGAATATACTCTGGAGATGTCAATGACAGGTTAAGAAGATAACCTGGAGATGTCAATGACAGGTTAAGAAGATACACTAGGGATGTCAATGACAGGTTACGAATATACCCTGGAGATGTCAATGACAGGTTAAGAAGATAACCTGGAGATGTCAATGACAGGTTAAGAAGATACACTAGGGATGTCAATGACAGGTTACGAATATACCCTGGAGATGTCAATGACAGGTTAAGAAGATAACCTGGAGATGTCAATGACAGGTTAAGAAGATACACTAGGGATGTCAATGACAGGTTACGAATATACCCTGGAGATGTCAATGACAGGTTAAGAAGATAACCTGGAGATGTCAATGATAGGTTAAGAAGATACCCTGGAGATGTCAATGATAGGTTAAGAAGATACCCTGGAGATGTCAATGACAGGTTAAGAAGATACACTAGGGATGTCAATGACAGGTTACGAATATACCCTGGAGATGTCAATGACAGGTTAAGAAGATAACCTGGAGATGTCAATGACAGGTTAAGAAGATACACTAGGGATGTCAATGACAGGTTACGAATATACCCTGGAGATGTCAATGACAGGTTAAAAAGATAACCTGGAGATGTCAATGACAGGTTAAGAAGATACACTAGGGATGTCAATGACAGGTTACGAATACACCCTGGAGATGTCAATGATAGGTTAAGAAGATACACTAGGGATGTCAATGACAGGTTACGAATATACCCTGGAGATGTCAATGACAGGTTAAGAAGATAACCTGGAGATGTCAATGACAGGTTAAGACGATACACTACGGATGTCAATGACAGGTTAAGACGATACCTTGGAGATGTCAATGACAGGTTAAGACGATACACTAGGGATGTCAATGACAGGTTAAGAAGAAACCCTGGAGATGTCAATGACATGTTAAGAAGATAACCTGGAGATGTCAATGACAGATTAAGACGATACACTAGGGATGTCAATGACAGGTTAAGAAGATACCCTGGAGATGTCAATGAAGATTAAGAAGATACCCTGGAGATGTCAGTGGCAGGTTAAGACGATACCTTGGAGATGTCAATGACAGGTTAACACGATGCACTAGGGATGTCAATGACAGGTTAATATGATACCCTGGAGACTTCAATGAGAGGTTAACACGATACCCTGGAAATGTCAATGACAGGTTGATGATGCACTAGGGATATCAATGACAGGTTAAGAAGATACCCTGGAGATGTCAATGACAGGTTAAGAAGATACCCTGGAGATGTCAGTGGCAGGTTAAGACGATACCTTGGAGATGTCAATGACAGGTTAACACGATGCACTAGGGATGTCAATGACAGGTTAATATGATACCCTGGATATGTCAATGAGAGGTTAACATGATACCCTGGAGACTTCAATGAGAGGTTAACACGATACCCTGGAAATGTCAATGACAGGTTGATGATGCACTAGGGATGTCAATGACAGGTTAAGAAGATACCCTGGAGATGCCAATGACAGGTTAAGAAGATACCCTGGAGATGTCAGTGGCAGGTTAAGACGATACCTTGGAGATGTCAATGACAGGTTAACACGATGCACTAGGGATGTCAATGACAGGTTAAGAAGATACCCTGGAGATGTCAGTGGCAGGTTGATGATGCACTAGGGATACCAATGACAGGTTAAGAAGATACCCTGGAGATGTCAATGACAGGTTAAGAAGATACCCTGGAGATGTCAGTGGCAGGTTAAGACGATACCTTGGAGATGTCAATGACAGGTTAACACGATGCACTAGGGATGTCAATGACAGGTTAATATGATACCCTGGATATGTCAATGAGAGGTTAACATGATACCCTGGAGACTTCAATGAGAGGTTAACACGATACCCTGGAAATGTCAATGACAGGTTGATGATGCACTAGGGATGTCAATGACAGGTTAAGAAGATACCCTGGAGATGTCAATAACAGGTTCAGACGATACCCTAGAGATGTCAATGATAATTTAAGATTATACCCTAGAGATAGCAATGACAGGTTAAGAAAACACCCCAGAGATATAAATGAGAAATTAAGACAAAGCCCTACAGATATCAATAAGAAATTAAGATGATAACCTAGAGATGTCAATGACAGGTTAAGACGATGTCGTACAGGTGACAATGACAAATTTATACGATACCCTAAGAATGTCAATAAAAATTTAAAACGATACCCTAGAGATGTCAATGAAAGTAAGAAAATACCCTAGACATGTCAATATAGGGTTAAGACGGTACACTAAGAGATATCAATGACAGGTTAAGACAATGCGCTGGTTAACAAACTACCCTGGAGGTGTCAGTGGCAAAGGAGCAAAAAACTCAAGAATTTTCAACGAAATGTTCGTGAATATGTAAACGGTAAATTAAGAAAAAGCCTTAGAGGCATCAAAGGTACATTAAGACAAAACATTGGAGATATCGGCGTTAGAATAGGCAAGAATGAAGCCTAACTTAATTCCTTCTGCAACCGGTTATACACTGTCTTTGTTACGAAGTGCTGTATTACATTCAGAAGAATACCGTCTTCTGAATTATCACCCTGTATAGTCTGGCAGAATTTTTACGTTGACATTCTAACGCTGCAGATAAGAAAAATAATCTTGCGGATTATGACGCCGTGTAGTCCACAGCTTTAGGTCAGAGAGGAAAATTCTACAGGAAATTATTATTTCACAATTTTATTTTTGGACATCTCAACACTTTCATCTCTCAAATACTCTCATCTTTAAATCACGAATTTAAAGGAAGCAAACCAAAGGCAGACAGCGTTCGCTAGACGCCTAATTACCATATTGTTCAACTCTCTGATCCTGTATGTAAATAACAAGGTACTGTTTCTTCTTGAACAAGGAACTAATCATTCATGACATCGTTGTTCACCGTTCGCTCATAATAATAAATTAACTCTCTCCCAATTAAACGCCATCAATCATAGAGTAAAGAGATGACTGTTGATAGCAGCGTCAAGAGAGTCAGTCAGTCAGTCAACTGCCCCTCTATCGTTCATTGTTAACACCGACACCTGTCACAGTCAAGTGTTCGGCACTTCTACTTTGTAGTTAGGGAGTTCCACGTTCAGATCTTAGACCACGTAACGGTTATCATCGATTAGGTTTTCATGATTTTCCTCAGTCAATCCACATAAATTCGCCCAGTGGCCGCGCGGTCTAAGGCGTGGGTCTACGGCCGCTCGCTTACTGGGATTGTGGGTTCGAATCCCGCCTAGGGCATGTATGTCTGTCTGTTGTGAGTGTTGTGTGTTATCAGGTAGAGGTCTCTGCGACGGGCTGATCACTCGTCCAGAGGAGTCCACCGAGTGTGGTGTGTCTAAAGTGTGATCGTGAAGCGTCGTAAAATGAGGCGGCCTAGGCCCCCAAGGGGCTGTCGAGCCATTTGGAAAAAGAATCCACATAAATTCAGTATAATATTTAAGTCTTCTGGAATGTTAGGCCATGTCGAATGGTAAAGATTTACCGACGTTTTGGATGATGGTAATGCCTTCTTCTTTAGGATCATGCATTAGAAGACCAGAACAGGATAAGCCTCACATTAGGACATGACGGCTATCTTCCAGATCCTTGACCATTAATTATTCTATACTTATCCTACAATTCTATTGTGCAGTCTGAGCCACTTGCGGCCTTCAGTAAATGAATAACTGAAGCAGTAATATGGGACCTGCATATAGAAGTTTTGGGCGAATTAATGGGACCTGCGTATAGAAGTTTTGGGCGAATTAATGGGACCTGCATATAGAAGTTTTGGGCGAATTAATGGGACCTGCATATAGAAGTTTTGGGCGAATTAATGGGACCTGCATATAGAAGTTTTGGGCGAATTAATGGGACCTGCATATAGAAGTTTTGGGCGAATTAATGGGACCTGCATATAGAAGTTTTGGGCGAATTAATGGGACCTGCATATAGAAGTTTTGGGCGAATTAATGGGACCTGCATATAGAAGTTTTGGGCGAATTAATGGGACCTGTACACAGAAGATTTGGGCGAATTAATGGGACCTGTACACAGAAGTTTTGGGCGAATTAATGGGACCTGTACACAGAAGGTTTGGGCGAATTAATGGGACCTGTATACAGAAGTTTTGGGCGAATTAATGGGACCTGTACACAGAAGGTTTGGGCGAATTAATGGGACCTGTACACAGAAGGTTTGGGCGAATTAATGGGACCTGTACACAGAAGGTTTGGGCGAATTAATGGGACCTGTACACAGAAGGTTTGGGCGAATTAATGGGACCTGTACACAGAAGGTTTGGGCGAATTAATGGGACCTGCATATAGAAGTTTTGGGCGAATTAATGGGACCTGCATATAGAAGTTTTGGGCGAATTAATGGGACCTGCATATAGAAGTTTTGGGCGAATTAATGGGACCTGCATATAGAAGTTTTGGGCGAATTAATGGGACCTGCATATAGAAGTTTTGGGCGAATTAATGGGACCTGCATATAGAAGTTTTGGGCGAATTAATGGGACCTGTACACAGAAGATTTGGGCGAATTAATGGGACCTGTACACAGAAGGTTTGGGCGAATTAATGGGACCTGTACACAGAAGGTTTGGGCGAATTAATGCGACATGTGCACAGACTTTTGGGCGAATTAAAATGTAATAAGGAAACATTTTAAAGCAATGACAAAAACTTCAGTTGTCAGAATTTGAGAAAAGATACTTCTTTATAGACGTAGGAGTATATAAGGAGATAACACTAAAAGGGATTTACACCACAAAAGGTATGAGGATCTTAACTGCTGTCAGCTACATCGGAATATATTTATTGGTTGATTTTTGTGATAGGGTAATTAATATGCCTGTTTCTGAACAGAAGAAGTTCTGTGAGCAAATCAATATCATGTTTCTAGCTAATCAGGCAACCAGCCACAGAAAAATCAACCAGTTTTTTTATTGAAGGGGCCCGCAGCAGATGCTACAGACGCACCGCAGCCTTTCAAGACTTATTGTGCAAACCTGTTATGAAGATAAATCGTTTTTTTCCTTTTTTCCAAGTAATGGAGCACCGGTGGAATGAAATTGACAGGGAAAACCGAAGTACTTGAAGAAAAATGCTGTTCCAGTGCCACTTTGTCTACCACAAATCCCACATGGACCGACCCCGGGATCGATCCCGGGCCTCCTCGGTGAGAAGCCGGCGACTAACAGCCTGAGCCGTGGAACGGCCCAATCAACCAGTTAATTACCAATTATTCAGTCAACCATATAGTCATCCAGCCATGATGCAGGATGTCAACCAGTCAGCCAGCCAGAATATATTCAACCAGCTAACCAGACACTCAGTAATTTAAGCAAAAATTCAGTCATGTACTCGGGAAATATTTATTCAGTCAACCAATCAAGGTGATTCTGACATTCCATAAGTCACCACATAAAGCAGAGGGTCACCTATGACGAATGACTAGTGACATGTGCTCGCTCGTATAAGCATAAGGAAATGTACCGCTGTGTATTACACAACACAATGTGACGTGGTTTATAACTCTCATAAAGTAATGAAGACTTTTACGTGTTCTTACGCAGTAATGCGTCAGTGAAATATATCCTATCCGCTGGATTGCCAGGCACTGACTTGAAAGCCAGGTGGCATTCTACTAGACTCACTACGTGACTTAGGTCTAATAGCTCATGACACAGTGTATTTTGGTAGCTGAATAACTGTTTCGGCGACAAATTTTACCTCCATATTCAGGATAGCCAATAGGTTTATACGAAACGTTGGTCCCCACGTATTTTACAATAAGTGCCATAACTTAATTTAGCACAACACAATTTTGCAACCCCCCCAAAAATGACTTCAAAACTGTGAAATCCTCTAATGTTAGAAAAAAAAAATTGAAGGATTTTATATACAGGGCATACACAAAAGAATGGTGCGGTATCAATAGTGGATTCTTTTGAAACCGCACCATTCTTTTGTGTATGCCCTGTATAAAACAACATTAAATTAAGGCTTTTTACCACAAGTGTCGCATATTACGCCAGAGGCATTGAGGTTCTATACAGCCTTCATCAGTGTCATATAATGCTAACAATAATTGTACACCAATATTAACAATATTAATAACTAAATTTAAAATTATTTAGTCACATTCTATAGAGTGGCAGGAAGCCGAAACATGTAGGTCCAAAACAGACACCTGTCATGAAACATAAGCTGGCATTTTAGGTATTTATATAAGTGGCAGGGAGCCCTACGAAATGTTGAAATACAGAACTAAGAATAGAAGGATTTATTCCAGTTCAGAGTTTTCCAAATGATCTTTGCTACTCTGCACACTCGATTAGCATATATATAGCCACTACCTTACAAGGCAAGTTACAGCATGTCAGTACCTGATTTGACATTCAACCCCAAAATTTACCCAGTGTATTCAGAAGCACATATCGCACATAATTCTCATTCTTACAATAAACACCGATCATTTCTCTAAACATCATTAGCAGTTGATCTTTGTAATTAAAACGAATCCTGTTCTCTGAGATTTACAAACTGAATTTCTATATATAATTTTTATGTTTCAAACGTCTAAACGTTCTAAATATTGATAAGATTGGTACAAAGTCACGGATAACAAAACGATCTCAGGCAGAATGCCAAAAATGTTAGCCATTTGTAACCAAAACCTGTAGCGTGCACTTTGGAATGTTGGGTAGCGCAAATGGTGACTGGAATTGGAGGGATTTTAGGCCATAACTGACATATTTTTCAAAATTTTACTGTAGTGGTCCAATTTATATAGACTTAACATCCTGTTCGTATAAAGTACATACATGAACATTGCTACATAAATGTATTTTATCAATGTAGGAACACGCTGTATACAGCATATCCTACACAGCGTCCACGTGGGATAAACACTGAGTATCTGATTGTTACTCTCTCCTAGCAACGACTTTAACGATTCTCGATCTAAAACCCGGCGTTTTGTAGAAGGAATCTTTGTTCAGAGCCACCCAACCCAGTAAAAATTTTTCCCTTTTTTCATCCAAGAACAAACTTTCTGATTATAAGACATAAGCTGCTAGATTTTGAATATTTTTCGTATATTGCTACATCACTCACTCTTTACATCTGTGGCAAAACAGAAAAGCTGCCATATTTGTACTCCTTCTTCTCCTACCGCCACCCTTACCAGACGGTCAAAGGTCAGATAAAATTACCAAAGATCTTACCTGGAGGTATATACCACAATAACAAAAGCAACTTGTTTTGTATTCGGCAGTTCAATAAAACCCGTCTTTCATTAATGACACAGGCCTGTTCCAAGATCTCCACTCACACAGCAACAATGAAACAATCATCAGGCCATTAGGTGAATCTCCTGGCACTTTAAGCTTGTGCAGCTGGATCTTTATGCTCGTTTTCTTCCTGGATTTTCCTATTGTCATACAAGCTCTTTAATGCCGATAATTTCCCAATAAAAATTGTGCCCCTGACGTGTGAGATCACATCGCATGACCTCATCTACTGCCTAAAACGTAAGTGAAAAGAATTTGTACTTCCGTAACAGCAATTTATTCACATAAACAATATGAGATGTCAGGTTGTCTGTTGTCACGATAACACAGGCTGTGTGCGTCAGTGAGTGAGTGCCTAAAACAATTACAATCATGCATGATGTGTACAAAGAATAGAACAGTATAAGACTAAAAGAAATCATTACTACACTGTAAACAACAAGCACGACTTCACATGTCGTATTACAGAGAAAAATACATTTGTTGACAGTTGATTTAATATGCATATTTATGTAAGGTGGAGAGCTGAAAACAATGGGCAGAATACACCGTGCAATACACGGTACAATACACGGTACAATACACGGTACAATACACGGTACAATACACGGTACAATACACGGTACAATACACGGTACAATACACGGTACAATACACCGTCCAATACACGGCACAATACACGGTACAATACACGGTACAATACACGGTACAATACACGGTACAATACACGGTACAATACACGGGACAATACACCGTCCAATACACGGCACAATACACGGTACAATACACGGACAATACATCGGTACAATACAAGGTACATACACGGTACAATACACAGTACAATACACCGTCCAATAACGGTACAATACACGGTACAATACACGGTACAATACACGGTACAATACAAGGTACAATACACGGTACAATACACGGTCCAATACACGGTACAATACACGGTACAATACACGGTACAATACACCGTCCAATACACGGTACAATACACGGTACAATACACGGTACAATACACGTACAATACACGGTACAATACACGTACAATACATGGTACAATACACGGTACAATACACCGTCCAATACACGGTACAATACACTGTCCAATACACGGTACAATACACCGTCCAATACACGGTACAATACACGTACCAATACACGGTACAATACACCGTCCAATACACGGTACAATACAGGTACAATACACGGTACAATACACCGTCAATACACGGTACAATACACGTACAATACACGGTACAATACACGGTACAATACACGGTACAATACATGGTCAATACACGGTACAATACACCGTCCAATACACGGTACAATACACTGGTCCAATACACGGTACAATACACCGTCCAATACACGGTACAATAACTAGGCTTCGGGTTCGAGGCCAGTTTTCCGACACAGTCATTATATATTTCTCTTCTCCAAACTCCAAACCTGCTCTATGGTCCTCTCAGTGTCGTATTCAATTAGCACCAGGGGCTCTGTAACTGAGGATGAAGCGGCCGTGACGTGAAGCTGACCAATTACCTCCAACAAGTGCCGAACTTAAGAAAGCATGGAGCTATACATCCACCTCATATTTTTTTCATTTCGCTGTGTTTAGTTAAGCACAGGAAAATATGAACTTTACCTTACCTGAGATAAGAACTGTGAGGATAATATTAAAATGGTTTTTTAAAGGAATTGTATTGGAGTGTGGGGATTGGATTCATATGGCTCAGGATAGAGATGAATTTTAAGCTGCTGCGAACAAGATAATGGACGATGAATAACAGATGTTTCGGATGACCATACTGCCTAATTCTTCAGGGTCATTCATATTTACACGACTTTCCGCCGGATTTACGGTAACTACTTACCAGACTTCACGTCGTCAGATCCCATAAAGACAATAATTTTCGAACATAATAAATGTTGTGAAATGCACATTTGACAATTTCTGAATTACGATTTGTTGACCAACTTCCATGTCAAAACAAAAGACGGTAGTTTCTGGGAACCGTCGTGGGACGCTCCTGGTGCCACTTATTAACACACAATGCGATGGCACAGTCTGCTGATGGCCGTGGCAGAGGATTACTGCAGGCCAGGCCCTACCAGGTATGGGAGCGGCCATGTGCATGACTGGTTCGCGTTACGTCGTTTGCGGTCAGCCGCAGCAGTGCAGCAGGTTATTGTCATTGCTGAGCAGGCAGAATATAGCTACACGGCCTTCCGTTGTCAGTAGCAACGTTCCGACTATCTAACTAAACTAACTAACTAACTAACTCCATGTAGCACAGTCCTTCTTGAGAAGCTAACAGGTCGTCAGCTAGTCAAGAAATTCCCCGCGTTTTATGGAAACCGAATATTCATTACCGCACTCACAAGAGCCCGTCACCTGTCCCTATCCTGAGCCATATCAATCCATCCCACTAACTAACTCCATGTAGCACAGTCCTTCTTGAGAAGCTAACAGGTCGTCAGCTAGTCAAGAAATTCCCCGCGTTTTATGGAACCCGAAGGTTCATTACCGCATTCACAACAGCCCGTCACCTGTCCCTATCCTGAGCCATATCAATCCATCCCACTAACTAACTCCATGTAGCACAGTCCTTCTTGAGAAGCTAACAGGTCGTCAGCTAGTCAAGAAATTCCCCGCGTTTTATGGAACCCGAAGGTTCATTACCGCATTCACAACAGCCCGCCACCTGTCCCTATCCTGAGCCATATCAATCCAGTCCATGCTCTCCCATCCCACTTCTTGCAGATCCATTTTAATATTATCCTCCCATCTACGCCTGGGTCTTCCAAATGGTCTCCTTCCCTCAGGTCTCCCACCAAAATCCTGTATGCACCTCTCCCCTCACCCATACGTGCTACATGCCCCGCCCACCTCATTCTTCTCGATTTGATCACCCGAATGATATTTGGTGATCAGTACAGATCATTAAGTTCTTCGTTATGTAGTCTTCTCCACTCCCCTGTTACCCCGTCCCTCTTAGACCCAAATATCCCCCTCAGCACCCTATTCTCGAACAACCTCAGCCTATGTTCCTCCCTCAGTGTAAGAGACCAAGTCTGACATCCATACAAAACAACAGGCAAAATTATAGTTCTGTATATCTTAATCTTTGTATTTTTGGACTAATTGACGAAATAATTCCACGGTCCAGAATTATTCTTAAGAACCCAAATTTTTGTCATCCACTCAAGATATTTGCAGCATTTTATTAAACCCTAATGTTCACTGCTCGGTCCGCAACGACCTGCCACTTGTTCCTAACCAGAGACACATTAATCAATTTCACGCTCTCGCATTTTATTTCTTTAAGATTCATTTTAATATTACCCTCCAACTGTTCTCAGTTATTACAAGTAGTCCACTACAAGATTTAAAGACGATCCCCGGTTTGTCCATCGTGTAATGTTCTAGAAACAACGCAGTCTTTCAGATTGGATGTCTGCGCCCTCAGGTACTGTTGGGCTGTTTCATTTTAAAAACTGAATATTTTCTCCATCTTCAGGGTAGAAACCCATTTTTCCTTCCTACTTTTTATGTCTTCTAAAATAAGCAGAAAAAATTACAGACTTTTTAGTGCTGTCTGTTTATTTATAACTTTAACCTCTATCTCTTAATATCAAAACTTCGGCCCCTCAAGTTTCCATAACTAACTACGAGGAGAAGAGTCCTTCTCGAAAAGATAACATTTCCTCACATAAAATAAAGAAATTTCCAAAACATTATAAAACCATAAATTTTATTTCCACATTCACAACAACCAGCAAATTTTCTCTATCATGAGCTGGATAAATTATTTCCACGCCCTCCCAAACGCTTTTCGCTAAAGCTATTGTAATCATTCCATCTACTCCTATGTCTTCCAATTTGTCTCTTTCCTTAAGGTTTCCTCACCAAAATCTCGTATGCACCTCTCCTCTCCTCATATGTGCCACATGCCCTGGCCATCTTATTCTTCTTGACCTGTGTCCCAATAGCTAATAAAACGACAGGCGTTTCGCAGGAAAAGTCCCACTTCGTCCAAGGTCTTCGACGTACGTATTACTTACAATAACTATCAAGCGCGCCTTCTGATGAGTTTCACGTCTTATTTCTGCACAGGTGCACAGTAAATTCCTCCTGTTGCCTTTTACAGCCAGTTTAAGATGGTGATAATTAAAATGCGCTTTTAGATGAAAGGCTCCTACGTGACTTTCTCCTTTAGAGTTGGTATGTTAGCTCATTGACACGCGCTGGTAATGCAACGCCTCCCACTAGAGTAGCATTTCTAATATTGAAAACAGATAATGAAAGTAGGATATCAAAAATTATACAAAAGAAACACACTTCTAGTAACACAAGCCAATAAACAAGAGACTACTTAAATGCAGACACAAATGGGATAAGGAAATTAGCCATTTAATACTCACTGGTCACTATATGTACCACCATGTTTAACATTCACAAATTCTACGTTCTGCCCACACAGTGTATTTATGTGTTTTGTGTGGATCTCAGAACAAACAGCGATTAATTCACTGTACAGCATTAACTGATTGGTTTGTATAACTGAGACGGAGTGTGTTTACTGCGCGGTACGGACTGTATTTATGTGTTTTGTGTGGATCTCAGAACAAACAGCGATTATTTCACTGTACAGCATTAACTGACTGGTTTGTATAACTGAGACGGAGTGTGTTTACTGCGCGGTACGGACTGTATTTATGTGTTTTGTGTGGATCTCAGAACAAACAGCGATTATTTCACTGTACAACATTAACTGACTGGTTTGTATAACTGAGACGGAGTGTGTTTACTGCGCGGTACGGACTGTATTTATGTGTTTTGTGTGGATCTCAGAACAAACAGCGATTATTTCACTATACAACATTAACTGACTGGTTTGTATAACTGAGACGGAGTGTGTTTACTGCGCGGTACGGACTGTATTTATGTGTTTTGTGTGGATCTCAGAACAAACAGCGATTATTTCACTATACAACATTAACTGACTGGTTTGTATAACTGAGACGGAGTGTGTTTACTGCGCGGTACGGACTGTATTTATGTGTTTTGTGTGGATCTCAGAACAAGCAGCGATTATTTCACTGTACAACATTAACTGACTGGTTTGTATAACTGAGACGGAGTGTGTTTACTGCGCGGTACGGACTGTATTTATGTGTTTTGTGTGGATCTCAGAACAAACAGCGATTATTTCACTGTACAACATTAACTGACTGGTTTGTATAACTGAGACGGAGTGTGTTTACTGCGCGGTACGGACTGTATTTATGTGTTTTGTGTGAATCTCAGAACAAACAGCGATTATTTCACTGTACAACATTAACTGACTGGTTTGTATAACTGAGACGGAGTGTGTTTACTGCGCGGTACGGACTGTATTTATGTGTTTTGTGTGGATCTCAGAACAAACAGCGATTATTTCACTGTACAACATTAACTGACTGGTTTGTATAACTGAGACGGAGTGTGTTTACTGCACGGTACGGACTGTATTTATGTGTTTTGTGTGGATCTCAGAACAAACAGCGATTATTTCACTGTACAACATTAACTGATTGGTTTGTATAACTGAGACGGAGTGTTTACTGCGCGGTACGGACTGGATCTTTGTGTATAATTCAGGTCCATCTTTGTCGTTAATTGTTTAAAATTATTACAGATGACATTATGAGGATAATAATAAAGTGTATGTTAAATAGGAGTGTGTGAACTACATCCATGTAGTTTAGAATTGGATTCAGTGGCAGTCATTTGAACGTGGTAATAAAAGAAGGAGTTGTTCAAATGGCGGTACATGTCTTCAGTTGCACTACACAACATCATGCTGCTGCTATCTTTAGGGTAATCCACCGTAATTCAGCACAGTGAGCTCATGTATAAAAAAATATACTTCTTTCAATTGTGAAGAAAATCACAGCTTTGTTATGAATGGAGCTGTATCTCCACTGCCCCTACGCCTTCATGGCCTTCAAAGAGACAAATTTTAACAGGCTTAATTTAGCAATAAAATAAATTCTGTATATGAAATATCCCTTATCAAGACCTAACAGATTTCCCACGCTCTAAATTGTTGTTTAATTCTCATCTCATTTCCGAAACGCTAAGATAAATTGATTTATCTGATCCCTTAGCTAACCTTTTACTGCCTCCATTTTTTTCCCCGTGCCTGTAGAATTCCAAGAAGCAGTTTCCAAGAAGCAAGCAAATAGAAAGTGCTAATTGAAATATCCCATCATCAAGCAGCAGCTGCAGGAAAGCGACCTCTTGCAGCAAATTAACGGGTTTCCTTGGTTTTACCAAACCTTCACACGTTCACTAGCTTTTGGCAATATCTTGACCACGAATTACTTAACAAACGACTCCGATGGCTAGAACGTGTACTCACTGACACAAAATCTTGTGATGCTCAGGCAATGTGCAACACTTTATCGAATTCAGCTACAAACATTGATATTTGTATCTTTGAAAGCTTAAAAAATATAAAAGTATTATAAAAACTATTGTGAATGACGGTTCATATAATACCTTACTTTGCACCTTTGTAAATTATTTTATGTTTATTTATTTATTTATTATTTGTAAACAATTACAAAAAAATTACGTAAACGGAAGTAATAAATCGCACTATATTTTATTTTCCTCCCAAATATTTCGACCTCTAAGGCCATCTTCAAGGAGATTAATTGCGGAAAATAAGATTTAACTGTGATTTACAACTTCTGTGTACATAACTGCTTTGTCTTTTTTCTTTCTTCGACGTTTGAGCAGGCAGGGGTTGCTATATTACGTTATGGTTTATGAAATCTGAAAGTTTTCAAACCTGTTAGTGTATAAATTGCTGTTTTCTGTTGATATGACTCCTTGTACTTTCTGTTGATATGACTCCTTGTACTTTCTGTTGATATGACTCCTTGTACTTTCTGTTGATATGACTCCTTATAATTTCTGTTTATATGACTCATTGTACTTTCTGTTGATATGACTCCTTGTACTTTCTGTTTATATGATTCCTTGTACTTTCTGTTGATATGACTCCTTGTACTTTGTTTATATGACTACTTGTACTTTCTGTTGATATGACTCCTTGTACTTTCTGTTGAAATGACTCCTTGTACTTTCTGTTGATGACTCCTTGTACTTTCTGTTGATATGACTCCTTATACTTTCTGTTTATATGACTCACTGTACTTTCTGTTAATATGACTCCTTGTACTTTCTGTTTATATGACTCCTTGTACTCTCTGTTGATACGATTCCTTGTACTTTCTGTTGATATGACTCCTTGTACTTTCTGTTGATGTGACTCCTTGTACTTTCTGTTGACATGATTCCTTGTACTTTGTGTTGATATTCTTCCTTATACTTTCTGTTTATATGACTCCTTGTACTTTCTGTTGATATGACTCCTTGTACTTTCGACAGCTCTTTACCAAAGTTTCAGAGTAACCTGCTGCTCAAATTTATAGGAAAACAGACTAAGAAAACCACGAAAATTCTCAGTCACGATCACCAGTGTCTGATTGAGTCATGAATCCGGGCCCCTTTCAATACCAAGCAAGATTTCTACCCCCTAGATCTTGAAAATCTTCACGTCTTCTGTGGCTTCGGGTGCCTCAAGCAGATTAACTCTCAACGTCAAACTGTTTCATCTACAGTGCCTTTACAGTGTTTTATTCTGCTGTTAGACTTCCATGCTAACCCGTAACTTCTATTGTTAAAAATCCACAAGAAATTTAAATTTCTGACATATCGCCAGCCATGTTTCTTGTATTGTCTCAAACACCAAATAACATGCAGCTTATAAATGCCAAAGCTACTGACCGACGTAACTCGTGCGAAGCATAAAATATATTTCAAGAATTTAAAAAACCAAAACTCACACATATTTAGGACATATTAAATTCTGGACTTCTCATTATTTTGAAAAAACCAGTTTTTAAATAAGGATCTGAAAGTGTGGTTAGGCGCCTATTGGGTTGGGTCAGTGAGAAAAGGCTATTCTCTTGTCTCTGTGAAATATGTTTCATGATTCATGGCTCCATTGCTGTCGACCTCCCTGCCGACATGTGCAGATCTTAGCTTTGAGACCCTGCACTACATATATATATATATATATATATATATATACCACGCATATGTGTGCATATAAAGCTATATTTTTTCAGTTTATTTCTAGTGTTTTTTAAAGGTGAAGGGCCCCGCAGCAGATACTACGGACGCACCGCAGCCTTAAGGCTTCTTCTACAACCCTGTGATAAACATGATCAGTTTCTTTTCATTCTTACAAGTAATGGAGCACCGGCGGAATGAAAGTTGACAGGGGAAAACCTGTCCCAGTACCACTTTGTCTACCACAAATCCCACATGGACTGACCCGGGATCGAACCCGGGCCTCCGCGGTGGGAGGCCGGCGATTAACCGCCTGAGCCATGACACGGCCTTATTTCTAGTGTTTCTCTCTCTCTTTCGCATTCCCTTCTTCGTTCCTTTTCATATTTGTTTCTTACCTCGTATTCCTCTTCACTCTTTGCTCCCTCTGTAATTTTATTTCTGCCTCTCTTCTCCACTCGTCACTGTCTTCAGTTCCTCCCCAATCCCCTCATTATTACAACCCTGCATATCATTTTCCTCACACCCCAATACGACCTTTTCTCCACCGCTTCACGTCAGAGCCAGAAGATCTGTCTGCCACTCACGAGCGGACCCCAAACACTCACGCAGCACATGGGAAAGCGAAATGTATTAATTCTGTCCATCTATCATAACGTCAGAATGATGACAGCCAATCAATCACTGACAAATCCGTCTTCACAGGTAGCTGGTTGCAAAGGTGCACCACAGAAACGTAGAACAGTATGAAGCACGTTACATGATGGAGAAATTTGCTTTGATCTGTGAAGCAGTAAAGTTATCATTCGAAATATGAAATCTCATAAAAACTTCACGTCCAGTAATAATTCAAGGCCCTTTCCACCTTCCCATCAGCTTCCATCAATTCCATCACAGTGAAGTATCAATCATATTCAGTAACATTTTGTGCTTTATTTTCGTGTGTCGACTTGCTAAAAACAAACTGTATATCATTTTGACCTTGCATTGTTTAGCAATTCACAAATTACATACCAACAAAATGCACTATTTGAAACTTATGTAGGGACGAAGAATAAAGAATATAAATTAAAAATATAGTGCATTTATTTGGTGTGTAATTTGTGAATTGCTACAAACAGCTTTACGTCACTTGACTACACAGTTGCCGACATTTATTTACTTATTTTGACTTACATTTTAATGTGTAATAATAATAATAATAATAATAACCATGGCTCAACAGCCCTATATGGGATCGGGCCTCCTCTTGCCTCCTCTTTTCAGGTTACTAAGTCGTGCGCATTCGTGGCAGTTGGTGACTGGCCAACTGGCCGCGCTAGTGTTCTATCGATCCTGTTGTGTCCGCCAGAGCCATCTGGCAGGCACTCAGGAGACTTGGGTGAGAAATGGAGGCAATTTAGCTTACGATACATTTCTATTCATGCCCGTAAGTTTTTTACATGCCGTAAATCTACGACATGCGACCGACGGCTTTACTTCCCCTCCGAAGGAAGTGGTGGCCGGATTTTTATCACCTTAAAAATCCATCGACCTCGGTCGGGATCGAACCCGCGAACCTTGGGTCCAGTGGCGAGCACGCTAACCACTAGTCCACCGAGGGCGACACCATGAATGTATAGCTGATGTAATTTGAGAAAGGTGAGCCCCTGAAGATGAACCATAAATTGGTTCGAAACATGTCGGGTATTTTTTAATAAAAATTATGTTGAATAACATAAACAATGTACATTTGTCTTAGTAAGATTTATGCTAAAAGCAAGTTTAACGCCCTAAAACAATGCAGTAATTACACGTAACAACTGCAATGGCCGTTACTACGTTACAACAATCATAAAATTAATCCGACATTAACGTAACTATTTTCCACTAACTTATCTAACAACCAGCGAAAAAAACAGTTCTGCCTCCACCAGAATCGAATAACAGTCATTGATCTTACAGACAGCTAGTTTACCGACTGAGCTATCCCGTCTTAATTATGTAAGTCATGTAGCTAATTGACCTTAAACAGGAAAAGAATGCCTGTCCAGTTTAATTGCCGTCAACAGCTGACCATAGATACGAAGTTGTTCCAACAAAATGAGGAACGTATGTGGGGTGTAGGTATAACTCCACGTTTTCTTATAAATTCTAAAAGTTTCTGACGATTGTATATAACATTGAGAACTAATTGTTTTCTGGGCCTTGTCCAACGTCCGTAAATCTAAAATAACGACGTTTCGGAGGCTGGATCAGTGATGAGCTAACCTCAATCACTGTGATTGAGATTAGCTCATCTAAGAGACCCAACACAGTAGGTGTCTCCCTCTCCTTTTACCTGAGGACGGAAGCATATATAGCTTCCGAAACGTCGTCATTTTAGATTTCCGGACGATGGACAAGGTCCAGAATCCAATTAGTTCTCAATTCCACTTATTCCTCTTTGACACTAGACTTAAATGGGCGGTCATGTCTGCACGTCGGTATTTTTCTCTCCAAGTAAATATAACCCCCAATACTCTTTTTCCAGAAGAAAATTTGGGCTCCAGACCCAGAAGATAGTAAATTATCTTGCTTTTGCCGGTAATAAACCCATATTCTCCTTTCGTCCAATCCGTATATAACCACTGTAGTGACTGAGCTATCTCGGCCCCCCTACCAACAGCTCAATAATACAGTCTGTACTAAAATATAAATTTATGCAACAATGAACACGTTACAGCCAATGACAGACATATGCCACTATTGTATTACATATCCCAACCAATACAATTATTACACTAATACACTAAAAGAATTGTCTCCGATATGTCGTTCAGCTCCTTGAAGAAGTCTTCAAGGCTTGGCCGTTTGTCTTGTCACTATAGAGATAAATTGGAAATGAATTTGCTACAATAATTTTAACTGCCATGTTCAATCCAGTCTTTTTATTGTATTATATACCTCTAGTCTTTCTGCGCATGCGTGTCACGTATCTGCTACCATCTCCTAATGTGTTGATCGCACACTTTATGTATACCTATTAGAGACGAAATAAAAATATGCTAACTGCATTACAAGCCAACGCTGTTGAAATCCGATCTGGTTTCATGGAATATCGCAACCATTCCAGTGTTTCTTATTATTTTTATCGTAAAGAACGGAGTACATGTTACTTGTTATTCTTATTATTACACTTTTTCTCCGTATTAAGCGTCTTAGGAAATGCGGCGTCGTAGACATATATGTGTTCATTCACTGTCCTGCAACCAGTTAATAATTACAAATGTACAGAATCTGAGTTTCTTTGTCTGGAATCGTGAATTTTCCAGATTAAGAACTAGGAGAAAATAAATTTTTTTAACGACATTCTATAAATATTTGTTTCTTTTAGAATCAACCCAAACCAATGTTGGCATCTATCTTGCGCGATAATTGTCTCTTTGAACTTCTAAGAAGCGAAAACAAAAACGTCTTACAAAGTATCCGCACATAAATTTGACACGTGACACTTTAAAGTGTCACGTGTCAAATTTATTGGCATCTTATTTGATATTCCCATTTAAACTGTCTTACAAAATATAATGTATAAAGATATAATCATTCCACACATTTTACACACTTTATCACTGGCAATAAAGTTACCATATGTTACCACAGAATTTAATGCAAATGATATAAATTCACTGAACAATCCAACAGCCTATTAACATGTGTGTGTGTGGATGGAAGGTAAGTATTTTAAGACAAATCGGCATCGAATTTTTTCTGGAACTTTACCCACTCAAACTTTACAATTAAATCTTCAACTATTTCCATTAATTATGATAACTGTAGTAATCGGTATAGTGTTGTTAAACGATCTACTACCCAGTACAAAAATGTACCTCAAATCTAACACAATAGCTTAAATTCTGTAATAGAAAGAGTTTTGATAATAAAGTAGTAACAAATTTCCTTACGCTAAATTTGTTCCGTGTACCAAGATAAAAACGCATATGGGAGAGTGGAGAGATAGCTCCACACATTCTTAGCCTCGGACCTAGATAGTACTAAGTGTTAAACTTCATCCCTCGGCCGCTTTAACCCCGGGGAAAGCACTCCTGTTATTTATTGAATAGGGTGCTGGTTGGGGCCCCAGAACCTATATGGACATTTTGGAGAAGAAAAACTCCCATGACTCCGCAGATAATTAAACCGTAATAACTCTGCCGTCCAGCCGGTGGCCTAATCACGGTACAGACTGAGCTACCCCTGCTCCTGAACTACCGCAGACTTCAAATAATTTTGATATTGCTATCTAGTTGGAAAAATGTCGTTAAATAGCCTAATCACCCTCTATAAATCTTACATTTTACATAACGTAAATTGATCTCTGCAGTTGGAATATGGTACAGCAAGTGTGCAACACACTATAATTCTATATTATAATTGAGATCTGCTTTCTTCTGGGATATTACGCAGCGTCGAGTGGCAATCCTTTACCGACGTTTCGGGACAACGTATCGGTCCCATTTCAAGGGTCAAGAAGTCCAAGGCGAAAAGGATTACCACGCGATGCTGCGTAACATCCCAGAAGAACGCAGATCTCATCTACAACGCGGCGGAAGCCTGAAATCTCGGCTGCGTTTTACTTGTCACACTAAACTTAACATCTGTAATAGAAACACTGTCGTTTAATAAAGTAACAAGCAAAATATGAGACTACATTTTGCTTGATATAATGTGCTTTGAACGTGTAATTGAGTATTATAAGAGACAACTTAGGCACATACAATACACCTGTCATAATAGCAACGGGCTTCTTGGGAACAGCGTCGTTAAATAACCGAAGACACAATTATCACTTTATCTTACACTGAACGACTGGATTGATATGGCTCAGGATAGGGACAGGTGGCGGGCTGTTGTGAGTGCGGTAATGAACATTCGGGTTCAATAAAATGCGTGGAATTTCTTGACTAGCTGACGACCTGTTAGCTTCTCAAGAAGGAGACTGCTGTGTGGAGTTAGTTTGTCAGTTAGTTAGTTTGTTTGTTGGCTACTTGTTTAGTTAATTAGTTAGTTACTCAGTTTGTTAGCTACCTATTTAGTTAGTTACTCAGTTGGTTAGCTACTTAGTTACTCAGTTGGTTAGCTACATAGTTAGTTAGTTAGTTACTCAGTTGGTTAGCTACTTAGTTATTTAGTTAGTTACTCAGTTGGTTAGCTACTTCGTTAGTTAGTTAGTTAGTTAGTTACTCAGTTTGTTAGCTACTTATTTAGTTAGTTACTCAGTTGGTTAGCTACTTAGTTTACTCAGTTGGTTAGCTACATAGTTAGTTAGTTAGTTAGTTAGTTAGTTAGTTACTCAGTTGGTTAGCTACTTAGTTATTTAGTTAGTTACTCAGTTGGTTAGCTACTTCGTTAGCTAGTGAGTGAGTTAGTTAGTTAGTTGGTTAGCTACTTAGTTAGCTAGTTAGTTAGTTGGTTAGTTGGTTAGCTACTTAGTTAGTTAATTAGTTAGTTAGTTAGATATCTTACACTCAACATGTGGCACTAGTGCTCATTTTGACCAACACTTTGACCAAAGTCAATTAGACATTTACTGCTCCTTAGAAGGAACTGGTTTTGTCCGAAATGTTCCTTTTTACGAAGCAAGTGTCAGTATCATTTTCTGATGACTAAAAATGTGAACAAGTTCTATTCCAATACCCGACATATATGTTGTTGTAACTTCTAGAAAAAAGAGTGATTTATCGGACAACTTTGAAAGTGAACACTTTTAATTTCTCCTCCAGTTTAAAGAAGAACTCTTTATAATTGATTAATGTTGGTTTGGCTCACTTCAATAGACAAACACAGCACTATAATTGGAGCCACAATTACATCCGTAATAGGCATTTATAGGTTGTCACTAGATGCGGACACACTTATTTCTGCAACTGTGCCTGCAGGAAGATGAATGGGACAACATGGCCACTGCAACTGTTTGAAGACTGATGGCGATCTAAATTATATATAAAACATAACTTCGTACCTCACAGAAAACATATCCTCTTGCTATTAGATAGCCCAAACGGTGAATCTTGAATGAAGAAATAATCACTTTATTGTGAGAATCACGCGGAAAATATTATATGCATTGTATATGAAACCTGAAGGAAGAGGTCAAGAAGACCTAGTGG